>MJUU01053118.1:14501-25684 GCA_002080025.1 Modiolus philippinarum | reverse complement strand
AAATTCATTGAAGCAGAAAATATAGGTCAAGGTGACATAATTTTGGTATGGATGTTAGTCACTACTAAAGATGTAACCACTTACCAATAAGCATCAGTCTATGTCATGTAGGTGCTGAGATATGGTGCAAATAAAAAAAAATCATCATAAAAAAACTACATGTGTAAGCCCAACTAATGTAAAAATAGGGAAAAATTGGAATTATTTTTTCAAAAATTAAACTTAAGAAACAATAATGAAGTTGTACTGAACATTGTGTCAAAATTTCATTGATATTGAATATGATTTGAGAAAGTTATTGAAGTTCAAAAAAAGTTTAACATTTGGGTTAACCAAATGTTAACGACGCTGACAAAGATGACGGAATCTTTGCTCGCTATGTCTCGCCTTTTGTCAGGCGAGACAAAAAAGAATGATCCAGCACCAACTGAGCAACATTGATCCATACAGAAAACCAGAATGATATCAAACAGACTTTAACAGATGAACCCTAAAACATTGTCAACATTTTCTTAATACAATATTGCTTTATACAAACCTCCCCAACACCCTGTACATTAAATAAGAAAGCATCAATACGGGACTTCTTAGTCATGTTCAAACCGTATTACATTTCTGATACTATACGAAAAAAAATTGATACATCAATACATTGAGAGGGAATCACTAATTATTGAACACTGTTGAGCTAAGGGTGGTTTATATTCAATCCGTTGTAGCGCTCACGTTAATTGTTTCTCATCAATTAAAATCTAGTTTTAGCCTTGTCATGTAGGAACAATTATAAGTGTATACTTCAATTCCATAAATATTTTGTTTTTTATGTGGTATATATTTATTTCAATATATCAAGAATCCAGTCTCTCCGTCTCACTGGTATTTGAAGAGATCGTTTCCGCCTTCAGTTACACAAGAGTACTTGAGTCTCTTTTGTGTTCTCTGTTAAAGAATTTTTAATGAGTATGATGTTTGATTACATCATATCTATACAGTCCATGTGATGTTAAAATCACAAAGAAAATAAAAGAAAATGTGTCCATGGGATATTATGCCATACAGATATATCGGCATACAGGAAGTAGACGAGTGACGGACTTGAAAAGGGGAGACAAGGTACAACTCATCATACCAAAGCTTGATACCAAATATCAAAAAATCATTCCTGCATACACAAGCTGAGAAATCCTTGACGAAAATTTCGGACGTACGTGCAGACAGACGTACGGACAGACGTACAGGCAAGGGTAAAACTTAATGCCCCCATCGCCTAACAGCGGGCATAAAAATCCATCTTGATATTTTCCATTGCGTCACTTTTCCAAACATCATGATCATTACTTGTGTTTATATTCTTAAGCAATATATAAAGCTGTTATTTTTTTATTTTCAGTTTTACGACTCCGACCGACCCTAAATTTTGTCCAAATGGAAAAAAAATAAAATTGAAAATTGCTCAATTTTTATTTTTTTATTCCCTCCGACCCTGTATTTTTTATGCCCCAAAAAATAAATTCTTGCATAATTGATTAAAAAACCTTACTTTGTGCTCTAAATAAGGTTTTTATAAGTACTTCAATTCTTATTTATCTATTTCCAACATTATTATAACTAAAGAGACCATCTTCAAAATCACTAGTCATCACGATCTTGAATAATTTTGATATTCGAAAAAAAGTCAATGATCCAGGAAGATTTTTATTTTATTTTTTTTCCGTCCTCCTATCAATGATCATCGACTGAAATTTTCGTAAAACTAAAAATATAAAAACTGCGGCCTAATTTCACTTTGTGTAATTGTATCATCCTTATCTTTAGGTGATCCACACTTTGTAGATATGAATGTTTGTTGCTATTTATAGACCACTATAAACTTAAAAAAAGAACAAAGTAAATAGCACACAAAATAACAGTTGATATTTCGAGACCTGTCCGTCTCTTCTTCAAAACACAATAAAAAAAGTAAAAACAATCAAACAAAACCTATTTACAAAAACTAAACTACGAATGTTTAAACAAAATATCGAGAGCACTTAGACCAAAATATAGACCACTATATATATATAGTGGGATATTTGTTGTATTCTGGTTATTTGAATAAATTAAAGAATTGATCCCACTGAGCAATCTGAAGTCACTACTGCTGAACTTCAATGGATCAAACTGTCATAACTCAATAATCATGTATGTCGTGATCCCTTTTTGTGGTCCCTTTGTTCAAGTTCAAACATAGTTAGACCTCAATATATCAAACTGTTTTCAACATTCCCTTGGGATTCAACCCATCAAAGTTTGACTGTATTTTATATTAAATTCACTTGATAAGTACTGTCAATGAAGAAAATGTCATTGTGATCTGGAGCTTTCTAATTAAAACTGATACTAAATTGGAGGACCATTTGGATTTCTTATTTTCATTGTTTCAATAATACTATCATGATTTAGAATGCAAGTTTTCTTTTACCTCAATCTACATTTTGTAGCATTTTATACAAAAAACATACCAAAAATTTCTTTATGTAACATACTCAAGAGTAAAAAATCAAAAATTTTAGAGATGTGTTACAGACAATTAGACAGACAAGTGATGGCCCTAGCTTAACGTAAATGATGCTAATAATATCTGCTAGAGTTTGACAAAGGATATTCGCATACTGCTTGTCCAGTACAAAGTTCTGGTAAATCTTGGGAACACACAGTTCCTGATGTCGCCCTCTGACAGGAATTAGTGCAGCAAGCATGGTTCACTGGACTGAAAAATTTAAAAAAAACATAAGCAATCAATGACTATAAAGTTCAACTCTTTATGGCAAATTGTCACAGCCAAGATGCTGACCTACCATCAGAGATGCATACATATGCAAGGTCTTGAAGGTTACATTATTTTATCATATGAAGTGACAGAGATATGATCTCCTCAATAAACGTGATTGTAAATCAATCAAGAAGAAAATATAGGTCAAAGTAACATAATTTTGCCTGGATGCTGACCTGACATAATAGATTCATGCATATACAAGGTTACATTATCCTACCATGTATAGTGACTTAGATAAAAACTCCTCCATAAACTTGCATAAAACTCAATCAAACAAAAAGTACTGGTCAAAGTGGCATAATTTTTCTAAGATGCTGACATGACATTAGGGATATATGCTTATGCAAGTTTATATCATTTTACGATGTATAGCAACTGAGATCTAACTAACCAATAAACTTGTATAGACACACCATTGTCTAATAATGTATAGTTGTTGAGAAATAGACTTGAACAAAAAACCTAATCAAAGTGGCTAAAAAGCGTAAATTGTAGATCAAACCAACTTTATTGTCAATATGATTTGGGTAGTACTCATTGAAGCAATTAAATTGATGAAACATCAGTAGTAAGTCATCCAGGGAAGCAAGTTGCCTGCATAATAATGCAAAAAATAATTAAAATTCTGTCATACAGGATGAATGCATGCAAGAAATCCCAAACTCTGCAACACTGTATAGGTCCCCATAATGCTACTGTATTCAAAATTGCAGAATTCTGGAATATGTGGTTCCTGAGAAAAATGTTGACAAATGCTGTCAAACAAGAAATGGGCATGGGCGAGACCAAAAACTCTCTTATACTGTATTGAACCCATACTGATACTTCATGTTGAATTGCAGAAGGCTTGGATATGTGGTTCCTGAGAAAAATGTGATGGAAATTTTCAAGACCTAAATATATTCTAACTTCCATCGAACAGGAAGTGAGCATGAGAGAAATCAAAACTCTTGTTACACAGTATAGGTCCCCATACTGATAATCCATACCAAATTGCAAAAGGCTGAGATATGTGGGTCATGAGAGACATGTGATGACGAGGAGGATGACGGATGCAAGGCGATAGTGATCCCTATTTATTGCCACTGCTTGAACTAACGCAGGCAACACAATAATTGTAGTTGTTGAGAAATGGACTCAAAACTTAACCAAAGTCACTGAAGCATTAAATTTAGGCCAAAACCACTTTATTATCAATGATTTGGGTAGTATTAATTTGATGAAATATCATTTTCTAATAATGTGTTTTTGAGAAAGAGATTTAAAAAGAAAAACTTAACGAAAGTCACCGAAGCATAAAATGTAGGTCAAAGCCCCTTGAGCTTAATTGTCAATGATTTGGGTAGTACTCATCAAGGCTATTAATTTGATTAAACATCATTGTCCTATAATATGTAGTTGTTAGGAAATGGACTTAAACACAAAACTTAATCAGACTAAATCAAGCATGAAATGTTGGTCAAAGAGTCAAACTAGTACCTATTGAACTATGCAGTACTATTAAAGATCTGACTTTTTGCTTCTTTTCATTGTTCTATCTCTTTAAGATTATAAATAATCTCTTTTTACAAAAAAAAATCAACCAGAGATACTGACATAAAACATACTGAAGGAAGGATGGACAAGGGTAAGTATACAATGCTCCACGAATGTCAATTCGATTTCGAGGCGGAGCCGAGAAATCTAATTGGCATGAGTGGAGCATTGAACTTGTATCTTAGTCGTTTGTCAGCATTTTAAACATTATCTCAATTGGCATCTGACACCTGATGTAATTGAAAAAACAAAACACATACCAGTTTAGTAGCTTTGTCTATAGTGTTTAGCCTTCACCTCATTATATTAAACATTGTTAAAAAGGTGAACTTTTTGTTTCAGCTGTTTGTGTAATCATTTCTGTCACTTATTGTTTAGATAACTTTTTTGATGAGTGCAGATTTTCATTTAGAATTAGAAATTCGAGGGGCGTAAAAACAATGAATAAGTTACGCTTTTCCATTGGCTACGAGACACTTCATCTCTGATCTGAGAATGTAACTTAATACAAACTAAGATACAACACTACATGCTCCTTCCAAAGTCATGGGCAGGGCATAAACACATACCTGCATACAGCATTGGTCTTTAATTTACAGTCAGTACTACAACAATCATCTTGGCCAACTTTACCCAGAGATCCTCCATCACATTCCTCTCCAATATCTATCCTACCATTTCCGCAAGGAGCTTCAGATGTATCATCTATAAAACATAGGTAAACATTAGGTAAATACAGTAAAACATGTCATAATCCTCCCCAATATCTATCCTACCATTTCCACAAGGAGCTTCAGATGTATCTTCTATAAAACATAGGTAAACATTAGGCAAATACAGTATATTGAAATGCAATTTAAATGCCAGTTTTTTTTAAGTGTTGACATTTATTAATTTTACAAAGGTTCAGAATACAGTATAGCTGGTAATTTTTGCGGGATTTTAATTTTAACATATTTTCACAGATGGACTTAAATCGAGAAAAAAAAATTCCTACAATATTTTATGTATTCTTAGGATATCTTTAGGATCTTTGATAATCCTCAAAAATTTAAAAAGCTTAAACTTTTGGCAAACATTTTCCACTAAAATTCGCAAAATTATTGACCCACAAAAATAACCCAATACACTGTAAGTAAAGACTGTTTAATATGGTACAGACTAGCCATAATTCAGGTTTTGTATCTCTGATGTACATGTGTTTTATGAGTCCATGAAACAAGGATTATCACATCAAGTTTTTTTGTTTGTTTTTTTTTTTGTTTGGCATATCATTGTCATCAACCCCAAGATACCTAAATCCAATATAATAGTTCCTTTGAAATGTGAAATATAAGAATCTAACATTGAAGAAAGTGCAAGATCAAGAAATCTCAGACACCGAAGGGCAAGATTTCAATATTTCTGTGACAAGGTTTCCTGAAGGTATCTATGATTTCTAAATCTTGCATTTGAACAGTCTTCGATGATTTTTCTTGAATTTATAATAACAAAATGTGATTTATTCACCACCAAGCCACACTTGACATCTGGCGTTTATCTGCAACGTCAATGACGTCAGAATATGTTGCATGGTAACAAGCTTAAGAAAATCTCACACCCCTAAAAATTGGAACTGTTTTGTCAAAAATGTGAGAAATCAGCATTATTTATTGGATTATCTAAAAATCTTGTATGATCATCCAAGCAATGGTGAAAAAATACAAGAATGTTGTAATGATACCAAATTTTAGTTAGTAAAATATTGTAAACCAACTATAAGATCATTTTTTGTGTGGATACTTTATTCTGCATTATGTTCCTCTACAAGAACATTGCAGTGACTAATTTTCATGATTTTCTATTTCTTTTAATGCATTTTTTATACGGATTAAAAGTATACAGTAAGATTTATTTTTGCAAAATATTCAAACTCACGAAGATAGTGAAAATGAATCACTTGCAAAAATTCATTGGTTAACAGTCTTCCTGCTAGCTATTAAGCTGTGTTGTATAACATAACTTTTTCATTATTTTTAACTTTTGCTTTGCTTGTTTGTATGTGGTTTAACACCATTTTCAGAAGTATTTCAGATATATATCCTGGCTGTCATTTTTAGTGGTGGAGGAAGGCGGATTACCCATAAGAACCACCAACCAAAGGCAAATAACTGACATACCTTATCATGTGTGATTGAAAGTTGAGTGCACTGACATTGTGGTTTACAAAGCAAGGTGCAAACTAACAATACAGAAGTGATAGGATACAGTGATGGTCACTTAACTTGCTTAGGGCTGTTCCAGAAAAGTTGGTCTGGGACCCTTTGAAGGCACTTTATATAAATTGCTGTGGGTGGTTGTGTTTTCTTCATCCTTTTGTATTGTACATATGGGGAAGAATTCTATGGGTGGTGGGGGTCAATAAAAAGTGCCTTCAAACCCCCCATGTCATTTTTTTCTGGAACAGCCCTTAACCACTTGGCCACCCCTGTCCCCAAACTTTTGAGTAATTGGTTTTGGCTACTTTTGCATGAAAAATGCACCATGTATTACAATTACATATTCAACTGGTTTCAAAATCAATTTTCAACAAACCTAATACAAGAACACAAAATAAGTTGACTTAAACATACATGAGTCATAACAATGAAAATCATAATATCAAAATATCTTCAAGACTTTTCATTCGCTATTTAAACCAGGCTTGGGGTAATTGTAATCATTAATCATAATCAGCTGTAATCGATTGCATTTTCTTCTGTAATCATGTGTAATCTGTAATCAAGCTCTTTTTAGATTACTTGTAATTGTAATGTAATCAATTACAGCTTAAAAATATGAGTAATCATGATTACATTTTGATTACTTTATGATTACTTAGTCAGTGATTGTAACTTCTATCAAATATACAAGATGTATATTCCATGTTATACATTTCATACATGTAAACATACTATTATATGAAATGAAAGAAGTTTATTCCTAATAAGTCTAAAATTACAGTAATTATTTTACTATATAAGTTTTTCCCTAATTTGAAATAAATAGATATCAATAAGAACTTCATTTAACAATCAACCAGAACTCAACTTTTTCCAGTTGAAATGAGTTCCATCCTTCTTGAAATTTTAAACATTTTAAGACTGGTAAAGGCCTGAGTCGCTGAGAGAGATGCACATAATTATAATATTTAACTTGTTATCTTTAAAAAAAATAACATTCACTTGTAGTTTATCTTTTCTAATAAATTCAATAAAAGACAATCATGTACATATCTCTGGGTCATAAAAATGACAAGCCAATAATTGTTATAAAAACATGTAGATGTCAACTAAATAAACAAAACAAATTGTCAAAACTAATTTGTGGAAAATACTGGATATAGAATTGCCAGATTTTAACATTAACTTCAAAATAATTTCAAAATTTAGTTTATATTTGATGATAGAGAAACATTGAGTTATATATCACTTCCAAGTTGGAAAAGACACAGCTATAGTCTAGTCTTTTATGAAAACACTGTTGTATCAACTACAAAAAAACTTAAATTCACCAAAATTAACAAATTATGACCACTGGAATATTATTGTAAAAACTGATACCTCTTTATTTTCAACAGTAGTATCTGGCATTAGTAGAAGAATTTAACTCATAATATAAAATGCTTAGCATGAAGAATTTTTAATTGAATAATTTTGATCTACTTATCAAAAGTTGAATAAAAAATTCAGTTAAGCTTGTGGCAGCAACTGACCTTTGTATGTAAAAGAGTGAATGTATGTTTAAGAAATGACCTCTTTTGCAACAGGCGCTGATATCTTTCAAAGGCATATGTATTCATAAGTAATCACTTGTAATCATGATTACAGCTGAGGAAAGTAATGTATTGAAATCAATTACAAATGAAAAATGCTGTAATTGTAATGTAATTGATTACATTTTCAAAGCAAAGTAATTGTATTGTATTCAATTACATTTAAAAGTAATCGACCCCATCCCTGATTTAAACATCAGCCTTTTTAGCTTATTCATAAATGTTTGTTACCAACCAGTTGCACATTTAAATTTCATTTAACATCCGAGTTAACTTATTTTGCATTATGCACAATCACATTTATATTTTACTCAACATCTAAGTTATACTCACCAGAAAAACAACTAGAGCTGTCGCTGGATGGCAGCCAGTTATACCCCCCGCTAATTGAACCCTGAATCAATATGACTAGTGTAAATTTAAGTGTGTGTGGACACAATACAGTCGTGGACATAGAAAAAATGTGGACACAATGATATACCTCCCCCTTTCTCCAGAAAATATTTAAAGATGAAATATTCCCCCTACAAAATTTTGGGCAGCAACCATATACCTTCATGCACATCTTCAGGTGGTGTACTTCAACAGTGTAACATTTCATCAAAATCCAAGCAGTCGTTTAGGAGAACATGCACTGACAAGGTTTGTCCCCCCCACCCTTTCCAGAAAATATTCAAAGTCAAATTATCTCTCCTTCCATAATCCGGGCAGAACCATATAACTTCATGCACATCTTCAGGTGGTGTACTACAACTGTGTAATACTTCATTAAAATCCAAGCAGCCATTTAGGAGAGCATGCGCTGACAAGGTTCATCCCCCATTGCCAAATAATATTCAAAGACGAATTATCTCCCCTTCAAAATTTCAGGCAGTAACCATAATATTTCATGCACATCTTCAGATAGTGTACTACAACTGTGCAACATTTCATCAAACTCAAAGCCGCCATTTAGGAGAACATGCGCTGACAAGGTTTCCCACCTTTTTTCAGAAAATATTCAAATTATCTCCCCTTTAAAATTTCCCGCAGGAACCTTATAACTTCATGCACATCTTCAGGTGGTGTACTATAGCTGTGTAATATTTCATCAAAATCTAAGCAGCCATTTAGGAGAACATGCGCTGACAAGGTTCATCCTCCCTTTTTGCCAGATAATATTCAAAGACGAAATTCAATTATCTCCCCTTCTAAATTTCGGACAGCAACCATATCACTTCATGCACATCTTCAGATGGTGTACTACAACTGTGTAACATTTCATCAAAATCCAAGCAGCCGTTTACGAGAACATGCGCTGACAAGGTACAAGGACGGACGGACAGACGGACAGACAGACGGACGGACAGGGTGATTCCTATATACCCCCCAAACTTTGTTTGTGGGGGGTATAATAACCTGCTTTGTTTGTTAGAACAGCATTGTACACCTGAGTTACACTCACCAGTAAAACAATAACCTGCTCTGTTTGTTAGAACAGCATTGATGTAGTTCTTACTACACCTGAGTTATACTCACCAGTAAAACAATAACCTGCTTTGTTTGCTAGAACAGCATTGATGTAATTCTTACTACAGGAAGAAAAGTCCTAAAATATAGGAAAAAGAAAGAGATGTTTATTTAAGAACTGAATGCAGTATTTTTTAGTTTTATTTGAGTGTAAAAGTGTGGACTATAAGCATGATAGTGCTTCCTATGAAAAATGTGTGCCTGGTCCTTGCTTTTACACAACAATAAAGCTACAATAATTGCAATCATTACTTATAATTACATGCAAATATTCACACAAGTTTATTAAATGAAAATCACAGATGGTGAACCATTTCTTTGTCTAAATTACTCTGCTTTCTTTGTTTCTATACTTTTGTGGTTGTTAAGGAGTCCTTTGCTGATGTAGTTTTACTGACTGATAAGTCAAAGTGACGGAAGTGATCAGAAGAACTTGTTACTAATCAAATACGCTGATTGCCATACAAAGCAGAATGAATGTAATCATATAGAACAAGAGTGGACCCTAATAGATGTCTCGCTCGTCCCTGCTTGTCGCTAAAAAAGTCATGTACTACTCAAGAGCAACCTACAAGCCAAATATTATTACCATACCACTTACAGTAATTAAGAAACACTCATCAGAAACACTCAAATTTGTTCAATAGACCATGAAATTGAGGTCAAGGTCAAAAGCCATATGGCAGACTGACATGTACCAACCAAAACTGAGCCATATACCAAATGTCATTGACCTACAGCTTGTAGTTATTGATCAACAGACTAAAGCAAAAAAACTTAACCTGGTCACTGGACCGTGAAATTGAGGTCAAGGTCAAAAGCCATATGGCAGACTGACATGTGCTAACCAAGACGAAGCCATATACCAAATATCATTGACCTATGGCTTGTAGTTATTGAGAAATAGACTTAAGCAAAAAATAAAGGGCTACGCCGAGCGCAGCATGATACGACCGCAGCATGTCGACCACTGAAATTTGAACAAGTGTAAACTAAAATTAATGTGGACACAGTAATTTGCTGGACACAATAAGGACATTGACACATTAATTAACTGGACACAAACTAATGACAATAAAAATTAGCCCTTTTAATCCCTTATTACTAGGATATTGTAAGAGCTAAGAAATTTTGTTGACTACCATCAAGAGAAATCCAAAGAAAAAACTCAGGTTGAAATCCAATGAAAAATAAAGATTTCACATAATTTGAAATATCATAATTTGGCCCCTTTCACCCCTTAAAGCTTGGAAACCAAAGAGAAACGCAAAATGTACTGCCATATCACTGAAAGCTTACAATGAGAACAATCTAAAGATGAAAATCCAATCAAAATCTAATGAAAAATAAAGACTTCACATATTTCTAATAATTGCAATTTTGACCCCTTTGACCCCTTATAGCTCAGAAACAGTAAGAGCTACATCAAATCCGTTTACATACTTCTGAAAGCTTGCATTGAGAGGAATCCAAAGAAAAAATCCCATCAAAATCTGATGTAAAATAAAGATTTTACATATTTCTAAAAAT
>MJUU01053118.1:2861-13382 GCA_002080025.1 Modiolus philippinarum | reverse complement strand
TTATTGAGAAACAGACTTAAGCAAAAAAACTTAACCTGGTCACTGGACCGTGAAATTGAGGTCAAGGTCAAAAGCCATATGGCAGACTGACATATACTAACCAAGACCAAGCTATATACCAAATATCATTGACCTATATGGCTTGTAATTATTGAGAAACAGACTTAAGCAAAAAAACTTAACCTGGTCACTGGACCGTGAAATTGAGGTCAAGGTCAAAAGCCATATGGCAGACTGACATGTACTAACCAAGACCAAGTTAAATACCATATATCATTGACCTATGGCTTGCAGTTATTGAGAAACAGACTTAAGCAAAAAAACTTAAACTGGTCACTGGACAGTGAAATTGAGGTCAAGGTCAAAAGCCATATGTGGCAGACTGACATGTACTAACCAAGACCAAGCTATATGCCAAATATCATTGACCTATGGCTTGTAGTTATTGAGAAACAGACTTAAGCAAAAAAACTTAACCTGGTCACTGGACCGTGAAATTGAGGTCAAGGTCAAAAGCCATATGGCAGACTGACATGTACTAACCAAGACCAAGCTATATACCAAATATCATTGACCTATGGCTTGTAGTTATNCAATAATTGCAATCATTACTTATAATTACATGCAAATATTCACACAAGTTTATTAAATGAAAATCACAGATGGTGAACCATTTCTTTGTCTAAATTACTCTGCTTTCTTTGTTTCTATACTTTTGTGGTTGTTAAGGAGTCCTTTGCTGATGTAGTTTTACTGACTGATAAGTCAAAGTGACGGAAGTGATCAGAAGAACTTGTTACTAATCAAATACGCTGATTGCCATACAAAGCAGAATGAATGTAATCATATAGAACAAGAGTGGACCCTAATAGATGTCTCGCTCGTCCCTGTTTGTCGCTAAAACAGTCATGTACTACTCAAGAGCAACCTACAAGCCAAATATTATTACTATACCACTTACAGTAATTAAGAAACTCTCATCAGAAACACTCAACTTTGTTCAATAGACCATGAAATTGAGGTCAAGGTCAAAAGCCATATGTGGCAGACTGACATGTACTAACCAAGACCAAGCTCTATACCAAATATCATTGACCTATGGCTTGTAATTATTGAGAAACAGACTTAAGCAAAAAAACTTAACCTGGTCACTGGACCGTGAAATTGAGGTCAAGGTCAAAAAACATATGGACTAAACAAGACCAAGCTATATACCAAATATCATTGACCTATGGCTTGTAGTTATTAAGAAATGGACTTAAGCAAAAAAACTGAACCTGGTCACTAGACCGTGAAATTGGGGTCAAGGTCAAAAGCCATATGGCAGACTGACATGTACTAACCAAGACCAAGCTATATACCAAATATCATTGACTTCTAGCTTGTAGTTATTGAGAAATGGACTTAAGCAAAAAACTTAACCTGGTCACTGGACAAGAAATATAGGTCAAGGTCACATGATTTTGGGTCCGACAGATAGGGTTCGCCATAAGCTACCTATGGACCAAATATAAAGTTCCTACATCAAAGGCTTCTATATAAGAACTTGAGTTTACGCCGCCGTTGACGTCATACTTTGCACGACTATGTCTCGCTTTCCGCGACTTTGTCGCGGGCTAGACAAAAAAAACACTCACAATAAATAAGTCTTGCCACATCAAAATTACTCACTGGACTGGAAATTTGATAAAATAAGTGTAAATATCATAGCAAGAATTATGTTCATCCAGTGAATTTGGGTCTGTTTGCACACACTTGACAGAAAATAAACACAAAAAAAATCGCAAATCATGTCCCGTTGGATCAGTAAAAGGTGCTTAATCAAATACTACCTGCAAGTGCTTATATTATAGATCTAACCAGAATACTGACCAAGTCTGAAAGGGCCCGGCCCCCTTGAGTGTCCCGAAAACCTGTTTTGCGGAATTTCATGGAAATCATAAACTAATTTTTGGGGAAAAACCGTAAATAAAAAAATCCAGTTAGTTATTGTAAATTAAGTTTTTGCATATGGCCGCTTTGACAACTTATGTCTCATCTGTTCAGATCAAATCAAAACAGTGAAAATAATATATGAAGGTCATTTCAAGTTATCATATGACAGTTGCTAATTCTCAAAATATGATTTTTTTTTTCATATAAAAACTAAGTTTTCCCCCAAAAATGGCTTATGATTCTCAAAATCTTTTGATAAGGTCCAACACTGTGCCTAAAACTTATAAAAAGCTGTGAAGTCATTTCAAGTTATCATACAACATAGAGCTTATTTTTAAAATATGCACTTTTTCATACAAAAACTAAGTTTTTCCCCCAAAAAATAGTTTTCTGTTTTCCTAAACAAAAGGGATCTTCATTTGGTCAAGGCAAACCTTGTGTATCAAAATAAAAAACTAGATGTTGTCAGAAACGACAGCTATCCCCGCACTCCCTGTTTCACACAGAAAACAGTTGTTATACACCCTTGGCATAATTTTTTTCATTATCTTTGAAATCTACCTATTGATAGTCATTATTGTTACTAAAAGAATTCTAGGATATATGGTTGCTAAGTAGAATTCCAAAAAATAAGTGGTCTTTGAGACTTTCAGGAAATTAACCAAAATTGGAATAAATATTTTTGAAATCCAGTTGATGAANAAATTGACATCATGGGGCCTCTTGTTTGCACCAAGACCAATATCGAAAATCCGAAAGCTTATTGGGCATCTGCACACTATATGCAACAATTCTACAACAAAATTAAATCCCTAAATCCAAAAATGTAGGAGGAGTTTGAGTCACAAGAAAAGTGTGACGGACGGACGGACGGACGGACGGACGGACAGACGGAGGGTATTACAATATCCCCGAACTTTCTTCGAAAGTGCGGGGATAAAAAACCCTGAAGGCAATCTTAATTTATTGTATGGCATAGAGCTAATTCTCAAAATATGCACTTTTTCATATAAAAACTAAGTTTTTCTCTGAAAACTGTTTTCAGATTTTCCTCAAAAACAATAGGGAGCTTCCTTTGGTTAAGTTTAAGTTTGAGTATCAAAATCATTAAAATCCCTGAAGGCTATCTTAAGTTATCGTACGACAAAGAGCTAATTCTCAAAATATGCACTTTTTCATACAAAAACTAAGTTTTTTCCACAAAATCATTTCAGATTTTCCTCAAAAACAAAAGGGAGCTTCCTATGATTAAGTCCAAGCCTGAGCATCAAAAATCATTAAAATCCCTGAAGGCAATCTTGAGTTATCGTACGACATAGAGCTAATTCTCAAAATATGCACTTTTTCATATAAAAACGAAGTTTTTTCCTAAAAATCATTTTCCTATTTTTCTCAAAAACGACAGGGAGCTTCCTTTGGTTATGTTCCACTTTGAGTGAAAAAATCATAAAAATCAATGAAGGCATTCCTGAGTTATCGTACGACATAGAAAACGCTGACAGACAGACAGACGGACAGACGGATGAACAGGCTGATTACTATAGGGTGCCGACATTTCATGGCGGGGCCCTAATAAGGGTGAAAAAGCAAAGGAATCTTAGGGAAATGTATTATAACCACTTTAATGTAAGGCCATAAAAAAAATATTGGTTCACAGGCCCTCCTTCATCTAGTTGGGGGCTTGAAAAAAGCCCCTCATTGACCCTATTTTTGCCATTTCAATAAAATAAAAATAAAAAACAACCTCCCTCACCACATTTTTGGTGGTTATTAAAATGTAAAAAGCTGCCTCATCTATTTTTTAGCAAATAAAAAGATAAAAAAAAAATCACCTCCCTCATCAGTTTTAATGAAAAATGGCCTGAGGACCAACTAATTAATTTTGTATGGCCTAACTGCTGTGAGAAAAATTGTAAAGAACAGAAATGGTGTATTACATGATAAATGCCACACTTTTTGCATAATTTCTAAGTTTTCAGGACTATATAAACCTCCAACTCAGACTGAGTTTCATGCTCAACAACTTACAAACCAAGTTTAAGAATACTTTTTTATTTTGTTACATTATTTGTCAGGAACCTTCAGGGCACAGACAGACAAACAAATAGATGAAAAGTTTTATACACAAATGAGGCTATCAGATATTAACCCACACCACACAACTTAAGTGGTAGGGTATAAACACATGAAAATATTTTTCTACTCACAATAAAGCGATCAGTAATGGCACTTTGATTCACCAGTAATTATTTCAGTAAGTCATAATGTATTGGCGGGGATTTGTAGCACACATAAAACATGCATCTGGTATGCTAAACAATTGGCAGGATGCACATTTTATTGCAATATGAGTCCAATGGGATGCAACATATTTAATATATGAAACTGTTACGAAGATCTGTCACCAAATTATGTAGAATCATGGTCTGCTCAATTCCCATGAAAGAATATTATTTAAGGTAGATCGACACTAATAAACGGCGCATTTGCGAAACACGAAGCGGATGCGGAATTGACTTGATTTTCAAGCTGGAATATGCCTTTATTGGCCTTTTCATGGTGATGTCATTATAGATTGACATACTCTTTCCCGCAAATTAGCTTCCTTTCCCCGTAAATATTGTCTATTTTGTTCATTATATAAAATGTCTCTCTTAATCAAACTATGACATATTGATTTTTTTAGATCAACATACAGCTTAAGTTGGTATCTCTAAAATATCCAAAAAAAATTTTAAATGTCTGATATTTATTTCATATGAAAGCTTAATAATAAGCATGTTCTTACAGTTCCCTACATATTCTTTGTAAATATTGTTGAAAAATACTCAGTTTTGCCTGATTTTCAAAGCCTGATAACAGGAAAAGATGATCGGTGACATATCATTTTTATCATTTTTTTGAAGAAATGGACTTAGACCTAAAAAATATTTTAAAATAAAGAAATGCTGTCATATTTTTATTAGGCTCGATCTACCTTAAACTTTCTTATCAACAAGAAATGCTCTGAACAACTGTTTCTATTTCTAAATTAATTTTTGGATTATTCTGGATGATAAGTTCAAGAAATTCATTTGATCACGCATACTGTCGAATACAGATCTCTGGTCTTAAGTCAAATTTATGTGACATCCTGGAACCTACATTTTTTTGCGGACCCAGGAAAATTTATACAGTTGGTTCCTTGCACCCAACCTGACAGAAGTGAAGGTAAGTGCCTGTATTGGTGTTTGAAAGTTTTGTCTAAGGTCACATTCATGGGGTGAATATGTTTATAAGCTATGGCTGACAAACAGGAACTAGAATATCATCTATTCATACCATCCATCATTGAAACTGATGCCATGAGTTTTTTGGTGTCATATTAAATACTGAAAAACTGAGATATGAGCTGTTATGTATTGAAAGGCAGAAATGAATGTTCTGGACCAGTACGAGTAGATCAGACTGAGTTCCTGCCAGGTTGATTTTACTCTGGTTGAATATAAAAATAAATGCCAACATATCTCTAAATATGAACAAAGTTTTAATTTATTTTAAGTGTATCTTTTCATATGAAAACTATATGACAACTATCAATTACATTTTAATTGACTAAAAATGGTAATGGTGCATTACATGATAGCCCACCACGTTTGAAAAAATGTCAAAGTATCAAGGGGCATAACTCCAGACCCTTTGGACCTCTGAACCCAAATTCCATCTTGACCTGAGTTTTGTGGAGAACCAGTTACTTACCAAGTTTGAAGACTGTATGTCATTCCATTCACAAGTTATCACTCGGAAACTTTCGGGGAACAGACAGACAGACGGACGGAAGGACACATGAATGAGGGTATCACATAATACCTTACCACTATGTGTGGCGGGGTATAAAAACAGTTCTCCTGTTGCAATACAGAATAACTATATTTCATCTTTTAACTGTTCTTTATTTAATGTAACCCTATGTTGGAATTTTTTTCTTAAATGTGATGACCAAACTTTCTTGATGAGAACAATATTATAAGTCCTGTATAAGAAATAACTTTTAGTACATGTACTGCACTAAAATGATCTATATAATAACTACCCTGTTTAATAAGAAGGAGATACAAAATTAGAATTGAGAAAAAGAAAATCTGTCCATGGGTCACAGATGCCCCACCAGATAGTTATCAGCAGACAGAAAGTAGATGAGTGCAGGACTTGAAAATGGGACTACTTGTCATGTCAAAGCTTTAGACCATATGTCAAATCATTACTGCATACACAAGCTGAAATATCCCTGATGAAAATTCTGGGACATACATTGGAAATTAAGGCCGGACAAGGGTAAAATTTAATGCCCCTGTCACCTAATGGCAAGGGCATAATAAGCAATAAACAAGCAATCCTTACATCATTGTTTTTGTCATCACCCGTAACTGCGTATGGATACATTAAATATTTTCCATCACCAAGGATTGATGAAGGCGCACAGCTGCCACTTTGTGGGTCATGTTCACTTCCCCAATTATGTCCTGCAAAAAAGGTACATGATCAACAATGTCTGAAAACATGAATATTTCCACAGTAATTAATTTAAAAGAATTCTAGAGATCAAACATTTTGTCTGGAGTCCATTTGAATGAATCAAAACTTCTTCCACTTTCATCATTAACTACATGCTAATTGACATGTGTCTAGATATTTTGGGTACATTTTATTTATTATCAGTTTGGCAAAAGAAACTATTACACAAAAAGTTAAATATATCATTTTTGATATCAAAGAGGAAAAAAAGCACACACACATACACACATAACATGTAAAAAATGATTCTATGGCAGAATTAACTAACAAGTATTACAACAAGCTGAGTAATATGAGTTTTTCTTCTATATCTATCCGGACTTGCATGGAGTAATTTTGATTTTGATTTGCCTATATCACAGCTTTGGCTATGTTCAATTCTTTATCCCACTTATATACATGTATTACAAATAGGACATGGGTAAATCTTTATCATGCTGTATCAACCCTAAGACAATATCATCCCCCAGGCAAGCCTTCGTGTAATATTTTAGTCTGGGGTTGATACAACATGAAATACAGATCGATTTACCCATGTCATATTCTATTCATGTACATATATACCAAACATTTTACGATTGCATAAACATATGTGTATTTCTTTTCATTATTTTTCTTGACCACTCCCTCATTTTTTCTTCTTTTTAATTTTATAAGAAATGGGAAAAAAAAGCAAACACCTACCTATTTCTGTTACAATAATGGATCAGGAAAATAGCATGAAAAATAAATAAGACATATGCATTAAAACATTCCTTTTAAAATGCCAAAGTGTAAAATTTATCTTAAAAGATTTAAATTAAAATAGTACTAGTGCTTCCATGTTGTGGTATTTGTGTTTTTTTTTATTTGTGTTGTCTGGGTTTGTGTTATATCTGTATGACAAAAGTTTTTAGATTTTTGATTCTGGATTTTCCATTTTCTCACATTATGCTGCAATATGGTCTGTAAGTCTCGTTCAATTTTGAAACTTCCGGGTACATAAATTGTACCCGTAAGTTGAATTTTTAACAAAAATACATGACATTTCAAACAAATCTTTGGACGTCACAATGTTCAAATGTCATACTTTGGTGGGAAACGTTTTCAAATTTGAATTTTATCGTGAATTCTCAGTGTCACATGACAAGAGTTACAGACCCTATAGGAAAAATGAAAGGATTTGTTTGCCAATGTATTTATTGATGTTGGCTTCTAAATTTGAAAATAAATAAGATTTCAGATCATTTGATTTTTTGTCAGAAAACTGAAAGTTATTTTAGTAAAATAAAAATCTCATTTTTGAGAGATAATGAATTGAAAAATTGGTTGGAAATTGAACTTTTCTTGATTATTCTTAGGATTAACATACATGTAAGTAATGTTTCATCAAAAATGAATTTGACACAATAAATCACGTAATTCGAGTGAATTGTATAACTTGTTCTTGTCCTGATATAGCTTAAATATTGCTCAGTGGATGTTAGACTCTAATCAATCAATCAATCAAACAATCAATTAATCTTCATTATTTAAAGAAGTAAAAGATAACACACATAATTTTACCACTCTGTACATTATCAAATGTAAGATTTGCTAAAAACCCATTGTTGCTATGGAAACTTACCATGTGCTGTGACAAGTGTAGATTGTTTTGTTAATACTGTGCCTCCCCCTGTGTATTTTGTTGTAGTCAGTCCTGTTTTGTAGTAAATGGCCCTGCCATTCAAACTTGATGCTGAAAAATATTATCATTATTAGATTTTCCCTGTCAGGAAACAAGAAACACTTTTATACATGTACCCCCTGCTCCTCAATTCCATTCCAGAAGTGAAAAAAATATCAAGTCAAATCAAATCTTTAAATAGCTTTAGTGCACAATGGCAATATGCACTGAACATTCTGTGAAAGTTTCATTGAATTTCGCTGAGTATTCCAAGAGGAGTTGTCGCAACAAAGTGTGTACCCCAATTAATGGGGTATGGAGTAACGAATGGACAGAGGGATGGATGAATGAAACAACAAACAAATGAACTAATGAACACCATGATCATATAGCCTGCTAAAGTTGTTGGTATAATATAAAATAATAAAAAAATTTTATAAGACATGTTAATTTTTAAAATTTAAATTTCAAGGTACAGAAATTTTACACTCAAGTTTAATTTTGTATGAAAAAGTACAGTGTTTTAAACATGATAATCCTTAAAATCATGTTTTGGCAGGAAATGATTGCAAATTTTAATTTTTTTTCATATATCTTGTTTCTCACAAACCAAATAAACATGTTACAGAGAGATATAAACTGTATACAAAACATAAATACAAAATAAACTAGAGCTGTTGGCAAAGCCAGACTAATACCCCCCCCCCCCCCCCCCCCCCCCCCCCCANCTGCATTTGAGTACCAAGGCATGTCATTTTGAAATTTGACCTTCGGCCACATGGTAATTGGAAAGTAAATCTAACAGAAATAAAGCCTGTCAGGACTGAAGTTACAGGTTTTATTCCACTCAGTTATTATCTGGTACTTCATTTAAAGGGTAATACATTAAATAATATATAATTCTGTGGATACAAAGATGATTTAACCAAGCTTTCAACACAAAATGAGCAAGGATTTACTTTCATTAAGGTCAAAGGTCAAAGTCAAGGTCACAGTGACCTAAATTTGGTACGTGACACATTGTCTTCCCATGATGCATCCACACACCAAGTTTGATAATCCTAGGTACTATGGTACAAAAGTTCTGCTCCGGACATGAAATGCACATGATTTTATTATCATAAAGGTCAAAGGTCAAAGTCAAGGTCACAGTGACCTCAATTTGGTACGCGACACATCGCACTCCCATGATGCATCCAAACACCAAGTTTGAGAATCCTAGGTGCTACGGTACAAAAGTACTGCTCCGGACACGAAATGCACATGGTTTTACTATCATAAAGGTCAAAGTCAAGGTCATGGTGATCTAAATTTGGTACGGGACACATCATCCTATGATGCATCCACACACCAAGTTTGATAATCCTAGGTGCTACGGAACAAAAGTTCTGCTCCGAACACGAAAGGGGACGGATGGACAGACGGACAGACAGACATGGTGATTCATATATACCCCCGCCCCAAAACTTTGTTTGTGGGGGGTATAATGAATGGATAAATGGATTTACATGTACACTGTATGCATATAAAATACTACCCTGGAGAATTTAACCTAACATTAATTTTCTTTTTAAATTTAAGTAAATTTGTCACTTCTACAAACCGGTTACAATTCATTAATTCTTCAAAGTTCAAAACATTAGATTAACAAAAATATTTCTTTTCAATATACTGTTTTCTACCATCAATAAAATATGGACATTTAAGTAAATAGTGGAATTCATCCCCAAGATCACCATTATTACACAAATGACAAATTCAATTCTCGCTATTAATATTATTCCATCTTCCAGTTTCAATTGGAAGTTTCATATTTAATGTCTGAAAATAGCATAAATACCTAAGACTTTTGTCTTCTAAATTATCAAAATAGTTTTCAAATTCCAGTTTTTCTTTATATAATCTATAATTTTATATTGCTTTTGGAGAAGTTTGTACTAAATGAAATATAGTCAATCAAAGATTACAATTCCCCAGCTCTCCCTTTTTAGACACTCCCTCCCCCTATTCACAGTGTAAAAAAATACAAGTGATTAAGAAACTAAATTTCTTTCTATTGAAACAATCATGTTGCTGTAAAACATAAAAAAAAAATTATTGTTGCTAGGCAGAATTTAAAACATCACAGGTCTTTGAGAATTTCAGGAAATCAATAATAAATGTTATAATCAATGATTTTTGCAACCTGACTTTTTGAATCATAATTATTACTGGGGGTCTCAATGGGGGGTCCCTATCCTGAAATCCTGTCAATTTTTTCTACACGTTCTCATTTCAAGGTCAGGAAAATATTTTACAAAGACTCTTAAGAGGCCGCTTTTTCATGTTTCACGGGCTCAACTTTCGGCAGTTCCCACTTCAGGTTTGACATCCATTCTCATTTTCAC
>MJUU01053116.1:0-20473 GCA_002080025.1 Modiolus philippinarum | reverse complement strand
TCGCAAAAAAAAAAAAAAAATAGTACAGAAAATGAAGACGTAATCTTCAATCACACAGTTTTATAAACTAAATTGGAATTATAAGGATTTAACACTGATTTTTAGGAAATGAAGTATGTATAAACTATGGCAACTCTCTCGCAAACCTTTGCATAAAGTCCTTCGGATTTAATTCAGTTTGTCAGTGATCTACCGGAGTTTCTACATACTAGATAATTTCGTAAAACCCAGTGTTTAATCCTATATTAACTACATGAGTTTATATACCAAACATCATATTTCTTTAACTCTAATTTTTCAATTTTTCTTCTTTGCAGGAATATGAATCCCCCTGGTCTACCAGTGTGGAACGAATATCAAGTAGACAGTGAGCATTACATTAACTTCGATGTATCAATAACAACGGGACAACATTTGTACACAGATCGTGTGAATTTCTGGTTAAGAGACATACCTGCAATGCTTCAAACGTCTGCAGGATCCAGCATCAATGATCTTCGAAGAATCACGCTTTCGCCTTTTTATTTTCATATTATTTTATTTATTGTCTTCAGTTTTTGGAATAACTGAGTCCTTAATAAGGGTTTCTGTTACGACCTTTTAACATTTTGTACTAGAATCAAGACTTTTTTTTGTTCTTTGCAAAAAAGTGCTTTTTGATAAGAAATTTTTTAATAGCCATATTTTCTTTTATTAACAATAAGCCAGTTGAAAAAAAAATATTTGACAAAATGTTAGGTTATTTACAAACAGAGTTTTAACCCTGCTGCATTCTGAAAAAAAGCTAATAATTATGCAACCAAGGATTGGTATAGTGAGATCTCACTATACAAATCCTTGATGCAACATATTATCGTATATTTTAATAAATTATGAATGTGAAATACCTAACTACCTCTGAATATTTATTCCTTAATCATCTGTAGAGATATTCTTAATATCAAAATCTTTATATATTTATAAACTTTTTTATATCTTGTGTTCTCTTTTTATGTAATTCGTGATTTTGAAAAATTATCTGATGAGGACGGATTTCACTTCATGTAAGAGAAACTCTCCATACAGGTGATTCTTGGATAAAGATACTATTAGATGTATATATCTGGATATCTAGATTTTAATATATTATCATCTTCTTTGGTTGGAAACAATAATTGTTAAATATTGAAAAGAAAAAAAAACAAATCTTCTTGAAGTAGGACAGAAGTCCTGGATCAATAATAAATTATTCTGCAATTATTCAATAAATCAACATATTTTACTGTACCACCTGTACTAACCTTGTCCATCCTCGTATATATCAAACTAAGAGTATGCAATATCTAATTAAAAAAAAAACTAAAGAATATTTCCCTTGTACATAGCTCTGTACTTAGCTGGTAATGTCTTTTTATTTAGATCTTTTTGTTTGTTTGTTCTCTATCAGATCATACAAATTTTTGCCTGACGGCTCGGGTCTCGCTTACTTTCAAATGTCTTGATTTGATCTGCAGTGAAGTTATATACAGTGTAAATGTCGAAATGGCCAAATACAGAAATTAGATTTTTTTTTCATTTTTTAGCACTGGACCGAAACCGATACTTGTGGATTTTACCAACCCAGTAGTCCAAATGTTTCGATTTGATCCGCAATGAAGACACATAAGTTGTCGAAATTGCCATATGCGGAAATTATATTTACAGCAACTTTTTATTCTTTAGAAAATTAATCTGATTAAAGTAAGTGAGAAAGTCAGTCAAAAGAACGAACAATCCATGGACAAAGGCAACATCGGAAACACTAAGAAACAAGGACACCACTTGAGTACGAGACAAAAAAGAAAAATGAAGACACACATGCAGATGAACAACATGGACCGAATAAAAACCATGGGTGAGATCAGTTGTACCGGTAGAGTAAGCATCTCCTGCTTCTTATTAGACACCCGCCTGTTGAACATGTCAACGCTATACTAACTCAAATCCGATAGAGGTAAAACAAACTTAGTTGTAGAGGGAAAGATCTGTTTCATCTGTGAAACAGATATCTCGTAACGATCCACATGATCGTGATGTCGGTACAGAAAACTTCTGAAGTGATGACTTTAAGTTTTTGCTAACATACCCTTGCTTAAGTAGTCTATTTGTAAGCAAATGGGCTCTATCAGGGAAGTCATTGTAACGACCACAAGCCCTTGAGTAGCGAATGGGTTGTGATACTCCATATCCTGGTGCTTTTCGAATGTTGCCACAAAGAAAAGGGAAGTTGACTACTGGAAAAGTGAAGTCATCGCGTTTGTCACACAACCTAGTTTGTAATGTACCTCTGTTGTCAATTTCAAGATGAAGGTCAAGGAACGAGGCCGATGTGGAAGTATCTGTAGTATCCTTAATTTCAAGCTCTTTTGGATAGATAAGATGAAGAAAATCACCAAAGCGAGGGTTGTTTAGTGATAAAATATCATCTATATAACGGAAGCTGAAATTAAAGGACCGGGCCAGTTTTTTGTCCTTATTTTGAAGAAGCCCTTCAATGAATTGCAGAAACAGATCGGCTAAAAAGGTGCACAGTTTTATGCCTATTGGAATTCCGATGGTCTCTTGAAAAACAAATCCTCCAAATTGGACAAATATATTGTCAATCAGAAACTCTACCATTTTAATTACTTCTTTCTCCGTGTATTTTTTCTGTGATTCTGAGTCGTATTTCACAAAGTATGCTTGTTCTCTGCCTGCCTATGACAATGTACTTATATCTTCGTTCGCCGTTCTTACAGGAGAAACATCCATGAATTATATCTTTAAGTCGAGAATTCAGTTGTTCATGAGGAACGGTATTATAAAGTATGGAGAAGTCAAAAGTTTTAATGCTGTTACAATGCGATAATGATCTTGATTTTAGGATGTCAAGCACATCTTTAGAGTTTTTTAATATCCACATTTCATTTAAAGCTAGTATCACAGTATTTTTGAAGGCCCTCTTTTACGGCTGTCAAGATGGAGATTAAAAGGTTAGAAAGAGGTTTTGTGGAACATTTTGCAGATCCAGCGATGTACCGTTGATTGTATGGACATTTGTGTAATTTTGGTACCCATAACAAGGAAGGGAGATCGGTATCTTCATCTTTGGTTGAAATCCAAAAGGAAGCAAAACAGATTTATGGTTCTGTAATATCTCCTCCTTAGACAGAGTAGTAGCTGTGTAGGTTGGATTGCCCTGAGAGTTACCAATGCCTAGTTCTTCGATGTAACTATCCGATGTAATGATTTTTACATATGAAAATGATGTTATTTGGGGCCTTATCTGCCGGAACATCAACATATTTGTCATGAATGGAGGACAAGTATCTAGCAACATCGGCATTTTGGAAAATGGATGATGCTTTAGTTCTCATTGACCCTTGTAGGTGACTAATTCGTTTAAGAGGATACGATACAGTAAAGATCCTGAACTGATTTTCTCGTGAAATTTTGAAATAAAGTCAGTTTAAGCTTGCTCTTTCCAAACCTGCAAAGAAAAGTATACCTTCATGATTTCATTTTCGAGATAATTGCGATTCAACATTGCCAATTTTTCAAAATATTTCGTAAAAAATGTATTTTTATAGCAATATGTAAAATGCCATAACTTTTAAACTAATAAAGCTAATTGCTTCCGCTTTTTTTTTGCTACAGTTTCGTGAGATATACTTTTGAAGAAGGTGAGTATACATTTTAAAACAAAATTTCATCATTTGTGGTTCGAAGTTAACATTTATGTTAATATTTATAGAATAAACGTTCTAGCCTGCGACAGCTAAAAAAGAACCCTCGAAAATTTTGTGACTTCTGTATTTAAGCTGGTAAAAAATGACAGGAACTATAGAAAGTCAGGTGCATAATCATGGCCTTTTTCATGGCAATTTAACGACATTTTACAATTTGAATTTTACAGGATGTTTTGAAAATTCAATTAAAATATCCTGTGAAAATGGCTTTTTTATATTACAATATTTTCCGGGGTTTCATGGGTTAAATGCACATTGTCCTAAGCTGTGACAATATATTGGGGGCACGGACCATTTGATTTTCGGGGGGGGGCATGGTATTTTTAAAAAAAAAGTTTTGGCCCCGATTTTTGCTCCAAAAATTTTGTGACCAGCACCTTAGTTGAAAAAAAACAATCTGGCTCTGACTTTGTCCATCAGGAAAAAAAGCCTGGCTGAACAAAAATTCCTAGCATAGTACAATGTATATAGCGGAAAAAAATAATCTGGGAATCAAGCATTTTTTTCTCGGGAGTCGGGATCATAACCCCTCCTATCCATCAGCTTAATTAAACCAGCACCATATACAATGAATTATGATTATTTTTTTCATTAAAGGTCGATAGGTGAAACCAGGCACTTGGTCACTGTATATATATCTTTATACTTGAACAACAGCAGTAGCGAAATAATCATTTTTTTCCAGTCAACACAGTCACTTGAAGAGTCTAGTAGGTATTTGACTGATCTTTGTGAATGTCTTATAAAACGACGTTTTCCGAGCGAAATATATAATGTAACGTCATTTTGCGACAAAACTGGGAATGCTCATTTGTAGTGATTGAAAATGCCTGTGTTCCCTGTAGCTTTAAAATAAGCACATGGACCCCCATTTTTCAAAGCTAATTTTAGAAGAGTGATGTTTCACGGAGATCTCTGCGAAATATGAAGAAAAAATCAGTTCAAAATTTTTTTCTATGTGAACTTTTATCTACGAAAAATGAACGTTTATTCTATAAATATGAACAATAAATGTCAATTTCGAACCACAAATGATGAAATTTTGTTTTAAAATGTATACTCACCTTCTTCAGAAATATCTCACGAAACTGTAGCAAAAGCACCGGAAGCAATTACCTTTATTAGTTTAAAACATGTAAAAGTTATGGCATTTTACATATTGCTGTAAAAATACAATTTTTACGAAATATTTTGGGCAATCTATCTCGAAAATGAAAGGTATACTCTTCATTTCAGGTTTGGAAAGAGCATGCTTAAATTGACTTAATTTCAAAATTTCACGAAAAAAATCAGTTTAGGAGCTTTAATTTATCGTGTCCCCTTAAGAATCATGGGCCTCACAGCCTAAATCAACAACTGGTTTATTGGAAAATAGAAGCACATTTTTGGTTTATATAATCATTGTATGAAAATTTAACATTAGCGTGAATTTAGCTATTCATTATCTAAAAGAGATAGTTTTATTAAATCTTTTAAACAAGAAAAAAACTCAGACATAGGTGTTCTGAGACTAAATACTCAGTGAGAAGTGTTCTGAGACTAAATACTCAGTGAGAGGTGTTCTGAGACTAAATACTCAGTCAGAGGTTTTCTGACTATATTTCTGGATATGCTATTCAGTTTTATCAATGTCTATATATACATGTAAGCAATTAAGAGATAAGGAGTAAATGCACATTAGACAAAGTCTCTACAAATATATGACAAAAAGAAGCAATGGAACAACGCTTTTATTGTTGTTCTTCATCTTGAAGTCGCCATGTATATTGTTCATATATTGACTTTGTTCAATAGTACTTGTCATACAATTAAAATGAAAAGCGTTTTTCATCCAAACCGTTTTCATGTCACACCATGGAAGTATTATACTGACAATATTACTTCCATGGTCATACTGAAACTACATTCAAATAGGTTTTTTCAAAAAAATCAATTGTTCCGCTCTTCAGTCTCGGCATTTAAATACAATGAAACAGTTCCGTAATCAACCCAACAAGGTAGAAGTGTTGTTCATGCTGAACACAGTTCATAACACTGTTCATATTATATTATTTGGTCATTGTTTACTGTGACACTACACTAATTTCGTTAGAATCAAAATGTATTTAGTGATTAAGTTGTGTATTGTTAGCCAACCGTACAAGTGATAACCGGAAGCGAATAGTGTTTGTATCTCCATTTAATTGAAGAGCTCCAATCCAGGAACAGATAACAACACTTTTTGAAAAGGGCTATAATAAAACATGCCAAGAAAATGTGTCTTTCGGTTGGTCTCAGACCCCTAGCAATTTAAAATTTCTGAATGAAGAGTGTATTTTCCGTTGGACTCAATATTGTATGTTGTTTCATATATTTTGTTCTTGAGAATAAATCCCTTTTTGCGATTGTAATGAAATCATATTTTGATTTTATTTATTTCTAATGACAGCTACAAAACACATAGCTTTAGTAATTGTCATTCGTTCATGTTTCGAAGGTCACAGTTTATTGAGACCTATAGTCGTCGATTTCAAGTATTTGTATCAGTTGTTGTGTTTAATAGTACATAGATATTATATGAATGTTCTTTAAAACGTAAGATTCATTTGCCGGAGCCGCTTAGAAACAGGAGCAAATGCCAGGCTTTGTCTTTGTCCTGTAGTAATAATTTTCAGTTCTTCTGTTTAACTATTTTGGTTTGTCAATTCATTTTCACGAAATATTATGGTTCTCTCTAAAGTGACATGGTAAGCTCCCAGACAGCAAACCATATGTTGACAATTACTTATACATTTGTATACAAATGTATACAAAATAAAATAAAAATGATCTAAGCTCGCAAGGACGAATGTCCGGAGAGCTATTGTCATACCCACGCCGTTATTGTCGTCCGTGTCACAAAAAATTTGACCTTGATTGTGGAATGGAGACCTTAAGAGCTGGGATGTTGATATTTGATATGTGACTTCCTCGTGATAAGAGAAGTGGATAAGAGATTTCTTGTGGTACCATACTTTTTTTTACCTTGACCTTACCCGAAGGGCAGTTTTGAAAAACTGTAACAGTGACTATAAAAGGTAGGTTTTTAGTTGAACATTGTTCATGATTTGTATGTAACTTCTTTTTGAGGAGATCTTTCAAGAGGTACCATATTTGTAGACATTTTTACCTTGATCTTTCCATGAGCGCATTTGTTTAAATTTTAACCTTGCTTCTAGAAGGTAGGCATTTAGTGTTATGGTGTTCATATTTGTTATTTGACATTGTTTTGACGAAATCTTTCCGATGAAGTCATATTTGTAGGCATTTTGACCTTGACCTTGCCCTGGGGGCATTTTTCAAAAATCTTAACCTTGCTTCTAGAAGTTAGTTGTTTAGTGATAGGGTGCTAGTATTTTGTTTGTGACTTCTCTTGTATGGGAGCTTTCTGACAATTATCATAGTTTTACCTTAATCTTTACCTGAGGGCATTTTCTTAAAGAAATAAAAAACTCTGCTCCTAGAAATAAGTTGTTCAGTGGTAGGGTGTTCATATTTAGTATGGGATTTTATTGTGATGGGAGATTTCTGATGGTTACATACATGTACTTGTAGACATTTCGACCTTGAAATTGCACTGAGGGGGTTTAAAACTAGAAAAAAACTGAGAAAAGCTCACTTATATCATATCCCTCCTCCAAAATTTGATTCCAGAAAAAAAAAATATGCAAAAACAAAAACAAAAAACAAAAAAAAACTAAGAAATAAAATCAAATTTTCAAATACCTAGTGCAAAGCGACAATATGTACTGAACTTTTGTGAAAGTTTCATTGAATTTCATCACGTAGTCTAGGAGGAGTTATCGCCACAAAGTAAGAACCCTGTGGTGGGTGGGTGGACGAACGAACGAACAAACAAACGGACGGACACGGTAACCACTATATAGAGGTTATATACCGCCCGCTAAAGTGGGGTATAAAAATACGTTAACATTGCTTCCATAAGGTAGACATATGTATGACTTTCAAATGTATTGTGCATTGAGGTCACTCTTACATTTGTATCCCCGGCGAGCCATGTTGTCATCGACGACTCTTGCTAAATATACTACTCTCCAACATTGAATCACGTTTTCGAGTGAATTTGATGTTTGTGATACTACATTTGTAGTATAAAAAAGAAAGGAAATGGGGTAAATGTCAAGGAGACAACATCCCGTATCCAGGTTAAAACGACCCAAAACAAAGCATCTAGGGGTCACCGTACGATCTTCAACACAGTGAGGAACTTCACACCATATAGCAAGCCCTAAATGGCACCAAAAACGTAAAAAAGTGAATAAATCAATGGAAACAAACCACATCCAATAACACAAATATCAAGAAACTGAAATTTTATAAGAAGACAAGGACAAGCCAATGACCAACATATTCCTGACTTGGGACAGGCGCAAAAATTGCGGTGGGGTTAAACTCGTTTTCTTGGATCCAAACCCTCCCTCTATGTGTGGTGAATGGCTAAAAAATAAATACATAAAAAGACTCACAGTAAAAATCAAACTAGAAAAAAGCCCAACTTATCAAGACGAGTGCCCATACAATGAAGTACATAAAACATGAAGACAATACACATAGGTACTGTCCGGACAAATGCTCGCAGTTACTGATATGCTTTGTTGATATCTTTTCATGTCTCTGGACTTACGGATTAATGTCATTATCCTTTTGTTCGTGTACTGTCGTTAACTGAAAAAAATTCTAAAATATATGCAATTGATATGGCCTATATTATAAATAACGTACCTGTCGATATTACTTTTCCTGCTACTCTTTCCCAATCAAAACTAGTGAACTGTTTGAGTATTATTATTGTAAATAACGTGACACTTGTATAAATTGATACGTGTATGAATAAATTGTACATAAATATTTACAAATATATATATCTTTAAGGTAGGTGAATGTATTTATTAATACTAAGCCTTATTTTACGTTCATTTTAAGAGAAATAATTTGCAGTCCTTAGCAATGCATTCTATGCACAAAACTGAAACAAATTGATAACGGTTGTCCTATAAGAAGAAGGAGATGCCTACTCTACCGGTGCACCTAATCTCATCCATGGTTTTATATTGGGTTCCTGCTGTTCATTTTGAGTTTTCATTTTTCTTTTCTGTGTAGTACTCATGCCTTTGTTCTTTGTTTTCCGATGTTGCCTGTGTCCTTGGATTATTAATTTTAGACTGACGGTTCCGTTCTCACTTACTGTTTTGTAAATTGCTATTTAAGAAATATTTTCTGATTTCGTTATATTTTATTTATGCATATATTGACACTTGTTTTGCCAGTAATTAATGTCGTCCATAAAAGTGTGAAATGATAATTTTGTGTGAGACCTTTTGGACCCCTCGTCAAAGTTGTTATCTACATAGCAGATATATTTCTGAAGTATGCCTTAAAGTAGATCAATAAGGAGGCTTTCAATGGGAGTCGACGGAAAATTAAGCAATCTTAATCATCAAGGAATTCTGTGTCAGAAAATCGAAATTGTTATTTCCAAATTAATTGATTATTACCGTCAAGAAGATACAATAACCTTTTTGGTGCGTATTTAAACGTAAATTATCGCATAGAACAGAGGTCATTATTGAAAAGCACAGTAAAAGGAAATTTTAAATAGGTCAAATGTTAAATTTTTGTGCCAGACATAATTTTCTGTGAATGCAGCCATCTTGGCTTTATGAAAATCATTGTATGCAGGATGGGTGCTTATTTGTTAGGTGGGTTCACAGGGGAAAATCTGTATATACATTTCAATAGGATCCGATGTAGAATCATTCTCCGTTATGAGGTGTCGGCAAGCTCTTTCTGTTGTTTCTGTGTGTTTCCAGTGCCATACAGAATTTCATTACTACACGTTATGGAACTATTTTTGTGGTGTTTATTATACGAAATCAACTAAAGTCAGAAATATTTTACGAAAGGATATGGAGTAAATGAACATGAGACCAAAACACATGTGTTAACTCCAACTGCAATCATTTTAATGAGCTGTATGGCCATTTCAGAAATTTATTCCTCATCAGCAGCACTAGAACCCAAACAAAGGAAATCCATAATTTCAAAAATGTTTAAATGCATAAAACCAAACGAAATCAGAATAATCAGTAATATCAAATATAGCTAAGGACAAAACTACGATGGTGTGAGTTAATCCTTCGGTTTTAGAATTTACATAAATTTAGATAATTTTTATTGAATAAAGTGTACACATGAGATATTATAATACCTCTGTAATACTGAAATTACAGTAAATTGATGAAATGATAATAAAAAAAAATAAATCTTGCTTATTACATATTTTTACCATCAGCATTTCTATATTCACCACTTTACTGCGTTGGTATCGGGAGGATACAGTGTCATGGTTGACAGTTTAATACCCTCTTCATGGTATTTTGTTGTTATTTTGGTGTTTAGTCTTCACTTTAATATCAATTTCCAACTTTAATTTTTGAGTTTGCCCTTTAAAAAAATAATTGTTAAATATAAAAAAAATACCAAAATGTAGTTCGTTTTAATTGTGGCATTTATAAACTTTAACCCCGATTTGTTTCCAGATTTTACCCAAATACCTTCAATTATTGCACAGTACATTTAGATGATGGTTTCACCTAAATTATGATGTAACGTACAAGTATTCTTCCGTATTAAATTTGCGCTGTAGTATTTCATTTCATACGGAAATAAATGAACCAGAATAGTGATAGTTCTATTATTATTATTCTAAACAACTTGTCACTTGTGTAAATTGATACGCGGAGGAATACACAATTACTTCCAAGTTAGATTATCCACACGGTTAAGGTAAGAATTATATTAAGGCTTTTTTGGAAACTAACTCTTTGACTTTAATTTTTTGAAAATTATTTACATTCCTGGAAAGGCGTTTAATTGTAGACAATAAATAACAAAAATAAATGAATAAATGAATAAATAAATGATAATAATAATAATGATAATAAATATAATTGCCAGTTTTAAATCGCAATTTTTGTCTGCCTTCTGAATATTTTGATCTGCGTTAAATTAAGAGACAGAAGTTATCAAAAGACCATCAATAGAAACTAAAAGCTTCTTCAGTATTAAGGTATATACAAAAAAAAATTTTCCTGATTTCATTTTTTATATCGACATGTACGGCCTTCTTTGGTATTAACGTTGATTTTTTGATAGGGTCTTTGCATTTTAACTAAACACATTCTAAATTTCTAAAATCAGTATTGCATGGACACGGGTTATGTATTCCGGTATATGCATGATATCATTATGCTTAACTCCTCACGGGAAGGGATCTTGGAGGAAGACTGAGGGTACATAACTTAATTTGTCAGTTGGTAATGGGTCTGGAGCTGGCATGTCAGTTAACTGCTAGTAGTCTTTTGTGATTTCATGTTTTTTTTGTAGGTATATTTAGTTCTTTAGTTCCATTTTTCACAATTGACTCAGTCCTGTTGCCAACTGAATTTTACTGTTGTTACGAATGTTTTTTTTTTCATTTATCACATTGGCTTTAGGGGGAAGGTTTGGGCCCAATAAAACTAGTTTAACCCCGCCGGAGCAGGTTTCCGCATGTCCTAAGTCAGGAAATTTATTAAGCCTTCGTTTGTCTTGTCTGTTTTCTAGTTAGTTTACTTTATGTCTATAGGAGTCTAGGATGATGTTTATTTCGCTGAACTTGATTACTCTTTATTTAGGGGCCAACTCCGACCTGCCGTTGGGTGTGGGGTTTCCTCACCGTTCATTGAAGATCTTATGGTGGCTTTGAGTAATTATTACTCCCCTTTGGTTCGTTGTCTCTTTGACATATTCCCCGTTTCCCTTCTTTTTCTATGTCTTGAATTATTTTTTTTCATGCCACTATAATGTCAACGACTTGTATATTGTGCATATCCATACTTAATGACAATCTTCTACATGTATTGTTCTATGACATACCATATCCAGATATAAGTTACGTACTACTAATTTTTGCGTTATAAAATAGACGAATCAGTATCTAGAAAGTATACCCCAAGCCTCCACTTCGTCTTACAGTACTTAAACATTTTCAAAGATTATCTCCAAACAACCTTTAATGAGATACAAAATTAAAACCAAAATTAAAATCAAGTGTACATATAAATATGGCAAATAGCTAAATACCGAAGTTACAGTGAATTTATTTTCTGCATATGCGCGTTTCGACAACTTATGTCTCTTCAGTGCAGATAAAATCTAAACGTTTGGAAGACCATTAACTCAAAGATGTTCAAAAACTGATAGAGAACAAATAACCAATATGATCTTAAGGTAAAGCCAAAATCAGCTAAGGACAGAGCTTTGCATGAGGGAGATACTCCTTAGTTTCAACAAAATTTACAAAAATTTAGATATTGTAAGGTACCAAATAGAATCGGCTTTCGGGTCAGAACCGAAGTACNTTTTTTTTCATGCCACTATAATGTCAACGACTTGTATATTGTGCATTTCCATACTTAATGACAATCTTCTACATGTATTGTTCTATGACATACCATATCCAGATATAAGTTACGTACTATTAATTTTTGCGTTATAAAATAGACGAACCAGTATCTAGAAAGTATACCCCTAGCCTCCACTTCGTCTTACAGTACTTAAACATTTTCAAAGATTATCTCCAAACAACCTTTTATGAGATACAAAATCAAAACCAAAATTAAAATCAAGTGTACATATAAATATGGCAAGTAACATTCTGCCAGAACTGGAAAAGGAATTTTTCAGAGACTGATACCTCAAATCTGTTCAAAGCAGGATACCCCTTTTTGTAGCTCACCAGGGTGAGCTTTTGCCATCATTTTGTGGCCGTCGTTCGTCCGTTCTTCATTCAGATTTCCTTTAGGCCAGACTTTTTTTTTATTTTCTGATAAACGGGAAAAATTGAAAAAAATAGGGTCGAGAGGGCGAAAAAAAATAATAAAAGTTGAATTAGTCGAGTCGATACAAAAAATAAAAAATAAAGGTGACCGTAACCTCGTTTTTGTTTCGAAAGTTGATTAAATATAATTTGAACAGTAATAAAAAATGTACCTTTGTATCTGAAGCCATGGTGCTGCTGATGAATAATGACTGGTTAATACTAAGATTTTGGAAGTACATGTATGTAAACCAAGAATTATTGATCCAACCCATGGTTCAACAGAAATTGATAACCAACAAGGCAATGAAGTATGCATACCTACATGTAATAACAGAGAGTATTCTAAAATCTGTTATGTCATCTCAAACAACTCCTCACAAGATGCTGATTACAGACAAAATTGACTGATCAATTACGGGATGGTTTTCGGGTCAAAATTCCCCTCAAATGGAATGGAGAGGGAAAGAGACTTGAAGCTCCGGTAAGGGCAATGGCTTAAGTTAGTTTGATACATTGTAATTTCATAAGATAACCACAATATGACCAGGAACTTTCACTCGCAGCAGCAAATTTTATCTCAAAATTGATAAATAAAAAATACAAATATAGTTTTTATCACTATGGATTGTACATCAAGTTATAAGGGATCAAATGAGCTATACAGTGATTTAAAAATAAAAATATTTTTTTTTAGAAAATATCATGCAATAAGTAAAAATCCAGGTTAGTGGCTTTTTTGGTAAAAAAAGCATGCAGTAATATTTAAAAAAATCTAACTTTAAAAAAATATTTATTAGCTTTAGTATACTTTAGGGGTCCCAGTGCATTTGGATTGTGATATTTTTCCTTTTAACCACAGTGGTCTTCAGTTAGTGATAGGGTTGTAGGTTAGGTTAGAGTTGGGTAAACGGGGTTGGGGTTTGATGTGTAGTGTACTTGCGTTTAGTTAGGTCTAGGATATGGTTAAATTACAACGACAGGGACCCCTGAAGTAAACTATTTATATTTTTTTAACCCAAACAATTCCATGTAGACTGCAAAAAATCTTGTCCATTCACGTTGTTGGGTGCCTGTGTCATCTCCTTTTTCTTTTGGCATTTAGGTTTGATGGTATTAAATAATTGGAAGTAGTCAAAAGCCTTACAAGTGCCATCGTCGAAACCGTTATTCCGTTAAATTCTACAATGTTTTGCTCATTTTAGATTGTTTCCAGTGGGCCATCGTACATGTTGTACGCATACGTACGGTCAGTCTATCCATTCATTTCTCGAGTATACAGTGTTATTAACCAAAATCATCGAAATTTTGATCCCCAAATGGCTTTGATTCCCTTGAAGTATTCGCCATTTCTTGATTAAATTCACAGTAACTTCGGTATTTAGTTATTTGTTACCACTGGGTCGATGCCACTGCTGGTGGACTGTTAGTCCCCAAGGGTATTCACCAGCCCAGTAGTCAGTACTTCGGTGCTTAATCGAAAACCGATTCTATTAGGAACATTACAATATCTAATTTTATGTAAATTTTGTTGAAAACTAAGGAGTATCTCCCTCATGCAAAGCTCTGTCCTAAGCTGATGTTGGCTTTACATTTTGATCATATTGGTTATTTGTTCTCTATCAGTTTTAAACATCTTTGAGTTTATGGTCTTCCAAACGTTTAGATTTTATCTGTACTGAAGAGACATAAGTTGTCGAAATGCGCATATGCAGAAATTAAGTTCACAGTAACTTCGGTATTTAGTTATCTTCCAGAAATCACTGAATGGATTGGTTACACCTACTGGTATTAATTTTTAGTTTCCGTCGGTCACAATACTGTTCAAAATAATTCAATGTCTCTTGCATTCCTTCCTCGGATTCTTAGAGTAGGGCCGTATCATCGGCATACAGAATAAGAAATATTTTAATGTATATCATTAGAGAATCTTGACATAGTTCTTCCACTTTCTTTAAGCAGTCAATATTATTATCAATAAAGAATTCTTCCAGATCATTCAGAAAAATAGAGAATAAAAAGGGCGATAAGATTCTCTCCCTGCTTTACTCCAATGTCTGATCTAAAAACCCCTGAACACTCACTTCCCTTTTTGACACACGTCTTAATATTTTGATACATATTGAAAATAACTGTAAAATATTCCATTTAATATTTTAATAGTTTTTGCTATAACCCTAACCGCCAGACTGTGTCAAACGCACTTTTAAAATCAAGAAATGTGCAATACAGTTTTCGACCAAATGCAAAATATAGTGTTATTAAGGAATACAATACGAAAATATTATCGGCAGTAGAAAACCCCCTTCTAAATCATGTCTGTGATTTAGATATAAGTTCAACATGATCTGCATGATTATTCAATCTATTGTTCAGAATTGCTGAAAATGGTTTACTAAAACAAGAATTTAATGTTATTCCTCTGTACATTTCGGGCTCCGACTTTAAACCTTTATTTTCACGTAAATAATGAAATTCTCGATATGCACTTCGACCCCAGTGAAAATACTATTGGTTTTTTCGAGTCGGCACCAAACTAATGACCACTGGGCTTGTGAATACCCTCGAGTACTAACAGTTTACAAGGAGAAGCGTCCAGTGGTAATAAAATAGCAGTTTCCATGTAAAGGGTGCAAAGAACCTTGCCCCAATGTAGGTTTTGGGACCCTGTGTTCAACTGAGATATGTATACACGGTCCCCACAACGTTTGTAATAACTTAGAATGAGTCAGGAAATCTCAACGTCGGGTCATATCTTATGACGTCATAAAACTGTTATACCATGATACTACCTGTGACTGTGACTTGGTATCGGTTCTTTGTTAGCTGTATTAGCCCGAGAATATATGTGGCTTTTAAAAACCCCTTGTTTTCAAGTACTAACTTACCTAGAAAATGAATTTAAAAACTGATAAGATTAGTAACAAAGCCATATTACCCGGTTCATGTTACGGGTGCACGCATCTTTCATGTGGGAGGTATTTCCTATCAAAACCCAAAAATCGCTACATTGGTCAAACTGATCTGTGACAAGGACCAGATCTTGCCAAATCAAGGACTAAATTTTACAAAACTTAACAATGAAGTAGACTATGAAAGTACCCATGAAACATGTCATACATTTGTATTTCAGAAAGGATCGTGTTTTTTTTTCAAAACTGTTTTAATTGACATAAATGATTGTTTACAGTGCACAGAGCAGGACATGCTTACCCTTCCGGAGCACCTGATGCCACTCTTGTTTATTGAGAGTTCACACTGTTAGTGCTTTAGTTTTTTGTGTTGTATATGTAATGTTCGTGTGTTTTGTGGGCATGTGGTGTCTTTGGTCTTCCGTCTTTTTGTGTTCTTGCTTTTGCCTTGTCTCTGGACTTTGATTTGTGTAATCTTGTGCTTTGCTCCTTCGGTATTCTACTGCCGTTGTTACGTAACATAACTTTATGATACAAGTCAAGAAGCGTCCAACAGCATGGAAATGGAAACCCGGCAATAAAACATATTTAAATATGTTAACAAAGTATTTTGAAATGTTCGAAGGTGTTTGGAAGGAAATTAATTTCTCGGGCAACCTACCGCTGGTCCTGCTATCCCCAATTCCTGTCTCTGTTTACCATTTGTCTTTGTCTTTCATTTGTTTTTCCCTTGTTGATTGTAGCCTGTGGTTTTTGTTTTATTTCATTTATTTTCAAATCCCTGTACCAAGTCATGACAATTGCGGTCGACAATTTTTCCTGTGGTTTTCCACCTGCTTTGTCCCTTTGCCTCTTGGACGTTGGCTCTTGACAATTCTATTTGGTAATTTTGTTATTACCCCCATTTCTTATTTGCATAATCCATATACACATTAATTTGTTCTTGTTTTTTTATGTTTCCATGCGTTCCGTTTATTCATACTGTATACTTTTGTTTAATATATAACGTACTTGTCTCATCCTTTTTCACCATTGAGCAAATACTGTTTAGTAAAACAGTGATAAACTAAATAAAGTTAACCTTTACATGAAGTCTTTAAGTTTCTAAGTAAAGACATGGATTTTAATTATAATACTTTAATTTCTTGATTAATCTGTAAAGATAGACTCATTTGATCTCATTTGTGTCGGTAAAAATACTTGTTTTACAATTCACACCGTAATACGCATTCAGGCGTCAGCCCTTACAGGTGATATGTATTTCTGTCCTTTAATGTTAGAAAAGATTTTAAAATGTCATTAAAACCCTAGATGTGTCGACTTATGGCTTGGGGGATAAAAACTGTCGGACCAATGGGATGTCTGACTAATAACTGTCGGACTTGTGAGCTGTCGGATCAATGGGCTGTCGGATTAAAAAGCGTCGGAGTTATAACTGTCGGACTTATGGCCTGTCGGAATAAAAACTGTCGGACCAATGGGTTGTCGGAATAATGATTGTCGGAACAATGGGATGACACCAATGGGGTTAAAGACAGACTTAACATGAATTTGTTACTTTTGTACAAATGTACCCATCCGTCAATAAGCACGGCCGCAACTGGGGAACTTAGTTTAATATCGTCTTCTAGAGAATCGTGGGATGGAGTTTTGTAAAAAAAAAAAAAAAAACAAAACAAAACAAACTCGGCATGAATGATGCATGCGAGTTCATAACCAAAAGTTGTTACATTGGTGCAGATATCCCACTAACATGGCCCCAGTTAAACGGCAAATGTATACAAAGATCTTCAATAGAACTTCTGAATGGGTTTAATTCACATTCGGGATGAATGATACCTACATGTACATGTATAAAGTCCTGACTGGTGCAGCTTCATCGCCCTGAAAAAAAAACAAACTTACCCTTCTTGAAATGCTTGAAAAGATCTTTTATCGAAGCATCGAACGGATTTTAACCAAATTTGGCATTCATGCAACTTATGAGGTGTTATATATTGTAAATTTGGTATCAATTTGTCATCCAGAGTAGCTGCCAGTGGAGAATTTAGTGAAAAATTGGACCATTTTTTAAATGCATACAAAAATTCTCTGCTGGAGAACAGCTAGATGGATTTTAACAAAACATGGCATGCATTATATTTATGAGATAGACCCGAAGTTGTTAATTTGGCACCGACTTGCCATCCAAAATAATTGCCAGGGAGAAGTAAGTTTTAAGATTGCATCCGTTAGAAAATGTTTTTCTAATTTTTTAAAAATCAAAAAGGATTTCTGGTATATACTGTCAACTAAAAAAACTTACTAAGTGATTACAGCATAAACAATGCCCCTCAAAACCAGTTAAAATGATTATTCTTGACCACATTTTGGATGTTTCCAATGAAAGACCAATGCAAAACTTCCATTTATTCATTGAAAAAATTTCAGTGAAGAAATGTTGAAAATAAATCGATCTTCAAATACGTGTTGGAATGCATGGCCGTTTTCTTGATAGAAGAGAAATCTAGCTTTGATAATAAAAAAACAAATAGGAAATTCAGTTACCCATATCTGAAAAATAAATGATTATAATCGCAACAAATGACTCCGTCCTCCATTTGCGTTTCACTAAACCGGTGAACTCGAAATCTACACCGATCGGGTTCTCAACAGTTCTAGAAATACGTGATGCAAAGACGTATATATGTAAATATATGCAAATACCAGTAAGAGACAGAAACAAAACAAAAACTAGAAATCATATTTATCTGTTAGCATAAAAAAAAATCCTAGAAACTTGTCTAATCTACCATCTCGAGTTTATAAGGAAACATCCGTTTTCCCCAAACTACCGTTAACATGGTTTATCTTAAATCAAAATCGAATAATTCTGTTAAATGCAAGTAACAATGAAGCTTCCTTTAATTAAATTCCTTTACGGAAGAGATGATAGATATTGTTATCTGAAAAATCAAGATTGCATTATATGTATTGTGTTTTTGACCTTGGCGTTGGGTACAGTTTTTAATAGAATATTATGTCATTTTAAAATTGGAATTAAAATAAACTTGTTCATAATATCTTTTCTAGACGCTCTACCCTAATGGGGTACAGGCCTGCCGCTGGTATTTTGAAAATATCCCCTTTAATATAGTTCCCCAAACAAAATATTGACCCATTCATATAGAAAATTTCAAAACTGTATAGTAAATACGTGTAATTTGAGTCAGAAAGCCTTTAATTTCACAACAGGAATGTTCTTAAACATCAAATAATGATAAATACTTGATTAATTACAGCAACCAGTGGAGCTTCTGACCATTTGGAGTTAATTTACTACTCATTCATAAGTTGATAACTGCAAAAACAGCGGCATGTCTGTAGTATATACCTCTATATAGGAAGTGACCCCCCCACCCATGGTTGAACATCGGGAGTGTGTTGTTATATTTTTGTTTACCTTGAATAAACAATAGCTAGAAAAAAATATAAAGCAAATTGTTTATAAACCTGTCACTTTCGTCACATACGCGCAATTGATTTTTGTTATACCCCGCCACACGAAGTGGCGAGGTATTATGTGATACCCTCGGTCGTGTGTCCGTCCGTCCGTCCGTCCATCTGTCTGTCTGTCTGTCCGTCCGTCCGTCCCCCGAAGGTTTCCGACTGATAACTTGTGAACGAAATAACACAAGGTCTTCAAACTTGGTATGCAAGTTGTTTACCACAAAACTCAGGTCAAGTTCGATTTTGGGTTCAGAGGTGCAAGGGGTTCTGGAGTTATGCCCCTTGAAACTTTGAAATTTTACGAATTTTAGGGTTTCCGACTGATAACTTTTGAACGAAATAACACAGGGCCTTCAAACTTGGTATGTAAGTTGTTAACCACAAAACTCAGGTCAAGATTGATTTTGGGTTCCGAGGTCCAAGGGGTTCTGGAGTTATGCCCCTTTAAACTTTGAAATTTTGCAATTTTTTTGGTTTTGTACTCATAACTTGTGAAAGAAATAACATACTGTCTTCAAACATAGTATGTAAATTGTTTACCACAAAACACAGGCCAAGTATAGTTTTGGGTTCAGCGGTACACATCGTTGTGGAGTTATGCCCCTTTTAACTTAGACATTTTGTGAAACGTGGCGGGGTATCACGTAATCCACCATTACTATTTTTCGGCATATATTAATTTTAACCAAATCCCAGCATTATTAAAAAAACACCCCTCCCCCTATTTGGAACATATATAGTCAACTCATTGTGTTCTGTCTATCAGTGTTATCAGTACTTTGTTACACCAGGGATCATCAATACCGGTTCCCCAGAAGTGGAGGAATACACAGAAGAGAAGAAATGAAATAATAGATATATATAATACATATATAACTAGAAAACACAAGGGGACTTTATAAACATAAGTGGATGATATAAATCGGATAATGGTTTTTATGAAATAAAAACGATACGCTAGGCTATGGAATAGCCCTGGATAGAAAATTGCGTGTTTGATTGACAAGGGTGTGGTGGCTTATGATATATTTGTATACTCAAATCAATACTTGAAGTAAGTCTTTCTCGGTACTTCTTTGTAATTTCTTCTATTGGTCTGAACATGTGATAAAACAGTCACTGATTCGATCAAACCTCTAATTTTTTGCCAACAGCAATTCAAAGTAGTTTCGTGCTTTTGTTTGTTTGTTTGTTTTTTTTGTTTGTTTTTTTTTTTCATTTTGCTTTTGCATTCTCCTAGGGTATCTCTTTATTCTTTCGCAAAAAACGCAATTCTATCTCTTTCCACCATTCGTTGTCCATTGCCTAAGTACCCGGGCCTAAGTATCTCCACAAACTACAATCACGCTTTGTTTAACACAATTGAAAAGTCTTTTATAGTGATTATTGCACAATACCTCATCTTTATTTATTAACTTCTGGTTTTA
>MJUU01053111.1:30203-56582 GCA_002080025.1 Modiolus philippinarum | reverse complement strand
AGGAGATATCCTCTCAAGAACAAGAACATCATAATTGAAATATATATACAGAGAGCATATATATATAGAGAGAGCATGTATCTCCACACTGCAAAAAAGACAAACTCCATTCCGAAATAAACAATGAACTTGCAGTCTTAAGGAAAACAATAGAATAACGCTTTAAAGTTGTTATTGAAGTTACAATGAGTATAAGTTCAAAATGGCTCCTTCCCTTGGTTTTAGTGGAAATCGAACAAATTTGATGTGGCAAAATAGAATTCCTCATTTCCAATCTAACTCATATTTGCATTGTATGTAGAGTTTATGTGTTCCAGCAATGAACAAAATGTTCTGATATACTTGTGCAGTAAAGATGTTCCCGATGAAAAACAATTTTGTCGAAAAGACACCACGGCATCGCAGGTTTGGAGTTGGAGTTAACATATGTGTGATGGTCTCATGTTCATTTACTCCATATCCTTTCGTAAAATATGTATTGTGTTTAAAAAACAACCCATCAACGAATAATATCATTGAAAAAGAAACACCGCTGAACTTGCAAATATCTTTAACTTTCACGGATGACTTACAAAAAGTCTGTCTTCCAAATTTCAACCAGTTATAAGTAACATAATGTTATCTATTCAAGATTTCAAACTGTTGAACCAAGATACAGCTGATTATAATGAGGATCATCTTCAGTCTATTATTTGTCGTACTGTTGGCAAATTGTGAGTACTATTGGAGATAAACTAACGTAATAATACTTCAGGGCATTTATTGCTGTGGTCAAGGAAGTGGCAAAACTTTCAGTTTAGCGAAATTAAGATTTACACCCCAAGCTGTCTACCTTTCATCGACTAAAGACAACACTGTATACATTTGTCCGGTTTTCACGTCTGATATATCTACAATGTAGACAATTCACATCGATGAATCTAACACATTGTGTAAGCTTGGGGTGTTAATCTTGATTTCATTACAATAAAAGTTTTGCCACTTCCTTGACCGCAGCAATATCTTTTGTTTGATAATAAATATTCCATAAACATTTAAGTGGCAATTAGCCATATATTGTCAATTTACTCAGTTTAAGTATATGTAAGAACATGATAACCCCCTTCTACACGATTAAGTACGAGTTTACGAATACCTTATCGCAAAAGAGGGGATAATCATTTTCTTACAAATTAAGATTCATGACAAAGAATGTATTTATTCTTTAATTTGTACTTGATTAACAGAATCAACATTTTGCCATGCCTGTTTCAAAGCATTAATTAATTAACCCACTGACAGTGTGACGGGTGCTGTGCCACAAAGCAGGACATGCTTACCCTTCCGGAGCACCTGATGTCACTCTTGTTTATTGAGAGTTCACACTGTTAGTGCTTAGTTTTTTGTGTTGTATATGTAATGTTCGTGTGTTTTGTGGGCATGTGGTGTCTTTGTTCTTCCGTCTTTTGGTGTTCTTGCGTTTGCCTTGTCTCTGGACTTTGATTTGTGTAATCTTGTGCTTTGTTCCTTCAGTATTCTACTGCCGTTGTTTTAGATCTAGTGGAATGGTCTGACCACCTGGTCATATGAAGTTAATATATATATGCGCATGCATGCATGGATTAAAAAAGTAAATGTTGCAAAACAGTAATTTTGAGACAGAATAAGTATATTTGTTGGGATGGATTACTTGATTTACAATATTTGGGTGGTGGTGATATGCAGTTGTGATCCTGAGCTGCATTGTTTCAAGATATTTGGAAATTAGTTATATCGGAAATATTTTTTTATTTCCATGCATTTTTAATTTCAACATTATGAAAAAGAAATTCTTCAGTAAGTTTGCTTGACAAAGGTTTCTTATCTGAAAATATGTGAATGGATAATAGCAAAAGTATGAATTGTTTGAAGGCTATACACCCGGTGTATTTTGTTAAGTTTTGACTCTAGGCATTTTGTCAGGTGTTGTCATTAGTGAATTTTGTAAAGCATGAAGGTATACAATGGATAATCCTTTAGTAAGAACATGAGAACGGGGGTAGGGGGTTGGTTCTTCATGAATAAGAGACATGGATTTCTCGTATTTCATTGGTCGAGAGCACTTTGTCATATTGTTAACATTGATAAAATGAATATTTATGTATAAGATTTTTATTAGCGTAATTAGAAACCGTTTTGCTTTGTCTCAATTTGTATGTATGAATGAAAGACAGATTTTTTAAATAAGAAATACCACTAAGGATTTTTTATTACTTGTCACATTCAATGAATTTTTGTTTATCCGTTCCAAAGTTAAGAAAATTTTTTCTATAAAATTGCAAAATACATATCATGATCAAAAAAGCGAAAATTTTAATCAAACCATTGAAACATTGCAAGTTTATTTACTCTCAAAATCCGTTTTCTTTCAGATGCAGTAGAAGGGAGATATCATAAAATACTACAAAAACTAAAAGGTTATGTATATATTCTGCAGCTCATTTAGGATTAAAGAAATACACATTATATCAGACTAAGCAACAAATATGTAATAGTTACAGTATGTTTCAGAGTAATTAAAGACTTAAAGACCGTACAAACTATTAAAAATACAAAAATAATTGTGCGAAAAAATAAATACTGACTTGCCGCCATCAAAAAGGAATCTTTTATTCATTTATTAAGGCTATATGCAGGAAATATTTAATTAATGTATTTTATGTGCTACATGAGGGAAAGTTCTTTAATATATATCTTGTGTCAGATATTTGTCTACTTTTATTATATAATAACAAAATACCGGAGTTACTGTTAATTTATATCCTGCATATGCGCATTTCGACAACTTATATCTCATCAGTGCAGATCAAAGCAAACATTTGGAAGTCCATTAACCAAAATACGTATAAAAGCTGATAGAGAACAAATAACCAAGATGATCAAATGAGAAAAGCCAAAATTCAGCTAAGGACAGAGCTATGCATGAGGGAAATACTCCTTAGTTTTAAACAAAACTTTGTAAAATTTAGATTCTGCATGCTTCAATCAAGTCGGTTTTCGGGTCAGCACCACAGCACTGACTGTTGGGTTTGTGAATACCCTCGAGGACTAATAGCCCACCAGCAGAGGCATCGGTCCAGTGGTAATGAATAACAAAATACCGAAGTTACTGTTAATACATATTCTGCATATGCGCATTTGGACAACTTATTTCTCATCATTTCAGATCAAAGCAAACACTTGGAGGTCCATTAACCAAAATGCGTGTAAAAGCTGATAAAGAACAAATAACCAAGATGATCAAATTAGGAAAGCCAAAATTCAGCTAAGGACAGAGCTATGCATGAGGGAGATAATCCTAAGTTTTAAACAAAATTTTGTAAAATTTAGATATTGCAAGCTTCAATAAAGTCAGTTTTCGGGTCAGCACCAAAGTTGGTGAATACCGATGAGATTGTAAAATTACCTGATTTATCGATCTGTTGTCACTTTAAATATATTTTCTTACATCTATTCGTCAACTACGTATTATAGACGCGTGGTTATTTTAAAGTCATTTGATCACCTTGGGCACGGAAAGTTTTCCTTCATGAAACTTGTCTTAAACTTCATTTAATATTGAGGTGAAATATAGCAGAAAGTCAAAGTTAAGCATACGACATATGAATAAATATGCATGAAAATTAATGAGGTAGAAGTAGTTAATTCGATTTAAAGACCTGTTATGAACATTTCTTTTGTTATTCAAGACACTTTAATCCTTGTAAATGTCTTGGACTATTCCGTCTCTCCTTTATCTTTCCTCACAATGATTGCAAACTGTAAATGGAATGAACATATAGATATTATAGTTCAAAGAGCATCAAAGCAAATCGTCGCGTAGTTTGTACAGTGATTTTTTGAACAGAGCAGAAACACTGTCCCAAAAGCTGCTTAATCAGAGATTTGTTCAACCTATGTTAATTTCACCCCTCAAGAAATTATATGGCCGTCACCATAACATCATTGAAAGATATGACGTGTCAGTATCCCAAATGGAAGTGGACATTTTCAGCTAGATTCACGTCTTCCCGGATTGACTATTGACTTTGACATTTTTCCGGATTGAATCACTCACAGTATGACGGGTGCTGTTAACAGAGCAGGACATGCTTACCCTTCCGGAGCACCTGATGTCACTCTCAGTTTCACTGGAGTTCACACTGTGAGTGCCTTTGTTTTGAATGTTGTAATTTCTGTTTCTGTACTTTGTATCTGTCTAACGCCATTGTTTTTTGTGTCTAACGTCATTGTTTTCTGTGTCCTTGTTTTGGCCGTGTTTTTGTACTTCAATTTTTGTAAATTTCATTCCTTTGTTCCTTCGGTATACTACTGCCGTTGTTACGTAAACTTAAGTATTACTTGACGAGGGAAACCCTAGAAAAAATTACTTGACTTTTATAAGACCTATTTTGGAATATTCTTCGGAAGTTTGGGATAACTGTGGGAAAATAAATTCTGAGAGATTAGAAAAAGTTCAGTTGGAAGCGGCTAGGATTCTCACCGGGTTGTCGATTTTTGCAAGCTTAGATTCAATATATCGTGAATGTGGATTGGAAAAGTTATCCATAAGGAGGGAAGTAAAGAAATTAACCTGATTTCAAAAAATTAAAAACGGAAATACCCCAGAATATTTGTCCGAGTTAATACCGCCATTGATCGCAGATAATATAGCTTACAATTTACACAACCGCAATAACATTTCGCAATTTAATACGACATTAACAATTTATCAAAATTTATTTTTCCCTGATACTATCAAGTTGTGAATAAAGAGAAATAGGAGATATAAATAAGTTTTAGACCAATGTCCAAAATTTGTTTTTAAAGCTAAAAAAAGGCCGTCTTACTATAGAATTGGTGACAGATACTTAAGTGTGATACATTCTAGACTACGGAACTCGTGTAGTGCTTTAAACTATGACTTACATCATGCGAATATTATACAAAGCACGACCTGTGTATGTGGCAATAATATTGAAAACGTAGAACATTTTTCTTGTATTATACTAAATATAGTGCACAAAGAGATGTCCTCGACAGAAAGCTAAACGATTTAGAATCCTTTTACTGTTGATATTTTGTTAAACGGAAGTGAAATATATTTATTTGTGCACTTTTCTTTGTTTTGTTTTCATCTGAACCATACGTTTTCCTTTAGCTGGACACTAGTCCGTTGACTCCTACATACCATTCATTTGAAAGTGGAAATAGAGCTTTGAGTAGGATATATATATATATATAGGTCGATGTTTTATTAACAAGATAAAAGTTCATAAGAAAATAAAAACCTCCATGTAAAAGTCTAAAAATTACACTAAAGGAACTGTAATGGAATATTACTTATAAAAATTATATAGATGAAGTATGTGCTGTGTAAAACTGTTCATTGAAATGCACGTGAAAGGTATCTGGTCCATTGGTTGGTCTACTTGATTCTAGCGTTGTTCAGAATGATTCGTAAAGGTAAGGTCAGTGGAAATAAAACCTCTAGTTTGAATTTAGAACAGAGTAATTTAGCAAACTGTACATCCTGAATCATTTGGTGTTTCTGCCATTCACATTAAAGAAAAACAGCCATTAACCTAACCGATCTCAAAAAAAAAAGCTAAACCAAAGTGTCACAGGGTTCATTTTTGTAGTCTGCACTTTTTTTGAGTTACTGAGTCTTTCTTATTTTATCACTTGAGATGAAATTTAATAGACATTTACTTTTGTTAATTTTAACTTTGGGATATATGTTCAAGAAGGTGCAAACAGAATAAATATAAGCAAATGAAAGAAAATTTGTGCGAAAATGAAATGGCACCTAAAATAACTACGCGGCTACAATTAGAAGTTCATGAATAGATGTAGGAAAATATATGTAAAGTGACAACAGATCGATAACTTCGGTAATTTTTAAAATACAATCTAATCAGTATTTATATAATGAAAGCTAGAAAATATCTGAAACAAGATCAATGAAAAAGAAATTTTTCCCACATTTAGAACAAAAATACATTTATCAACTATTTGATGCATATAGCCTGCATAAACTGAATCTAGCATTAAAAGAAATGATGATCCCAGTATTAAGGATAGAAAGAATCTTGAATCAGAGTTCGCATCGAGACTTCAAATTTTCAATGAGGGGCTGATTCTTTTGAAGAATGTTTGATGATCGTATGTGACGGATTTATTTGAAGTCTTGATTAATAAGGCGGTCACGGAGATAACTTTCTCTAATGAGAAAGTCTGTATATTTTTTGCTAGTTCTCGCGTAACGTATCAATTGTGAAACAACACTCCATAAGCAGGAGAAGCTTGGATATTATTATCTATATAAGTTAATTAAAAAATTTGAAATTAAAATCGTCCATTTTCGTCTAATTTGAAATGTAAGCCCAAGAAAATGATGTAGATCTAGCGGTTTCTGTCGGTACCTTTATCTCTAGTTCTAGAAGATATACTGATGGAATCAATTTAGCAAAAGATGCGTTATTAGTTGAAAGGACATCATCAATATATGTATAAGTGAGATTGAAGGATCTAGCACTTTTTTATTCTATGATCCTTTACGAGTCCTTGAAGAAATATAGTCTCGTAAGAAAATAAGAAAACAAGCTTCCCGATAGAGGAGCACATTAAGTGTTCATTGGTTTACCAACTTTCTGTTCATAAGTAGCACCTTCAAATGTGACAAATATTTTATCAATAAGAAAATCAGCATACTACGCACCTGTTTTTCATCATGGTTAGACTCATACAAGTCGGACTCAGTTACCCTTAATATTGATCTAGATAGGTTATTCAACCTTGTAGAAGAATACACAAATGCAGAAGAATGCCGTTTGTTCCCACCAATGAAGTAAGCGAATAAGGATTTGGATGCCATCAACCTACCAATATATTGCACCACAAAAATGTAAAACGCAAAATATAATGTACCTCTATATTTTGAGTGCACATCAATTCTAATAATTTCACATACGTATACTTCACCGGTAGCATCTACAATTGTCCTTCATAAATGTGTATTGCAAAAACTACCACAAACGACCTCAAGTCTAAACCATCCGATTATTCATGTGCTACTTCACCTTGTAGATACATTTTTACAGTCCAAGTGGTCACGTCATAACGGGAGCCTTAAAAATTATTCAAACTCGTCTCTCCGTGACATATTAGCAAATGGACCGAAATTCCGTGAACCACAATCCATTTTCTTGGATAGCAACATTTTAAACTCTTTATGGATACTATAGAGGAGTACTCCAGAAAATTGATTTAATATAAAAGATGAAGACCTTGATTCCCTTTTGGAGCGAATTCAGGTTGTGAGATCAACGATTCTAAACGGAGCCAACGAGAACTAAAGCATCATTCACTTTCAAACATTATGATTTTGCCAAATACTTGTCCTCCATTAACGACAAATATGTTATCGTTCTGGCAGATAAGGCCCCTAATAAACTCATTTTTATTGTAGAAATCATTACATCGATCGTTTATGAAGGAATTGAGCATTTGCGATTCCCAGTGCAATCAAACATACACAGCTACTACTCTGTCTAAGGGGAGATATAACAGAACCATAAATCTGGTTTGCTTTCGTTTGGGATTTCTATTAAAGATGAAGACACTGATCTCCCCTACTTGTGCTGGATACCAAACTTAAACAAATGGCAATACTACAAAACCAATTTCTATCTTGCTATCCTCAATCTTGAAAGCCGTAAAAGTGAGCCTTCAACAATATTGTGCCGCCGTGCGCGGTCCCGGCTGAAGAATAGGCCCGCAGCATCCTCTGAGCTTGGAGTATGAGCCATCCTAACAGAGGACCCCGAGGGAACCCCGGGATATAGAAATAGGACCCAGTATCTCCGGCTTGCGGGGTGTGACCCCTCCTAAACGGAGGCTGACCCCGAGGGTCCCGGGATATAGAAATAGGACCCATTCCGTGGTTGTGCGGGATTAATAAATTCACAACCCATCTTTCGGATGGGATGTAAACTCAGGTCCACGTGTCGGAAGAAATGCCACGCTTCCTGCACGTTAAAGAACCCTTGTAGCAAGCTCTTTTTGGGGTGGTCCGTAGGTGATCGGCTACAAGGCTAAATTCCCCGCCCTTGACGATTTCACCCTACTTTTCCAGTGGCAGTCAGAATTTCCCGTCCCATGGCCATTTCCATACCCCAAAGTGATTATTTATCAACAAACTTGTTCTCGTCTTGATATAGCTGAAATATTGCTGAGTAGACGTTAAACAATATTCAATCAATCAATCAACAATATTGTGATACTTCCTATTCAAAAAGTAGTGTAAATGAAATGTGGAAATTGAAAAACTCGAAAGATCTACTTGACATCTTAAACTATAGATCATTCTCACACTGCAAACAGCATGAAAACGTTTGATTTCTCTACACTTTGTACTATTAATTCTCATGAACAACTAAAATCTTGGCTGAAAGATTTATAACATAGATATTTCTCTCGTAAGAACGGTTAACGAAGATACAAATGCATTGTTAAAGGTAGAGAAAAGACATACTTTGTGACTCCGAATCCGAAAAAAAAATATAAAGAGGAAGAAGTAATTAAAATGTTTGCACAGTTCTGTTTGGAGTAATCGTATTTTTTTAAAATTTGGAATTCCAATGGGCACAAACTGTGCATCTTTTTTTCTCTCTCCACTCATGTGACGCTGAATTCATGGAAGGAGTTCTTCAAAATGAAGATAAAACAACTAGCCCAATTCTTTATTTTCAATTCCCATTTTATGGAAATTTTGTAAAAAAAATCGTCTTGGTGATTTTCTTAATCCTTATCTTTCTTAAAAAGCTCAATGTTGTGATACTACAAACCCCTATTCGGCCTCTTTCCTTGACCTTCGTCTTGAAATTGACAACAGCGGTACACTACAAACTAGGCTATATGAAAAACGCGATGACCATACCTTTCCAATAGTCAATTTCCCTTTTCTTTGTAGCAACATTCAAACATCGCTAGCATATGGAGTTAACTCCTCTCAACTCATTCGAAACTCAATGGCCTGCGGTCGATGTAATGACTACCTTGATAGAGATCGGTTGCTCCTGAATATGCAACGCTTACAATACTATGTTCATCAATATCTTGAAGTCGGTGTTTCCGAGGTCCAGTTGTCCTTTTTTCATTTGTATTAATACTGACGGTTCGGTACCCACTTTCTTTATCTGAAATTAATCATTTTTATGCCCCGCCAACGAATGTGGAAGGGGGATATAGTGTTACCCTTGTCCGTCCTTCCGTTCGTACGTCCGTTCGTCGGTACGACCTGTGAGGTTTAGCGTTAAGGTACATTTCTCAGAAACTGTAAGAGGTAGAACAATGATAGTAGGCCAGAAGTAAATATTTGATAGTACTCCAGAGGTCTCTAGTTAGTTTGACTCCTTGACGTACATGTCATGCTTGAGTGACTCTGGTTCAGTTTTGTGTTTAAGTCCATTACTCAACAACTACACATTATAGAATAGTGATGTTTCATCAAATTAATTGCCTTGATGGGTACTACTCAAATCATTCACAATTAGGTCGCTTTGACCTACATTTTACGCTTCAGTGACTTTGGATAAGTTTTTCATCTAAGTCTATTTCTCAACTACTATGTATTTTAGCATCATTATATTTTACTGTAACATTCATTTAAAGGAGATCTGGCTATTTCACAATTAATTTTGTGTCCATGACCTACATTTTATGGTTGAATTATTACATTTTTCTAGTTCTGTTTGAAAAAAGGTAAAGACTATTAGGAAATTTTGATATTATTGCTTCGAGGAGTTCTTTTGAATAAAACATTTATTAATTGACACTTCATCTGGCAATCCTACTTATTCCCCAACTACATTATCAAGGAACGAGATAATCACAAATCACACTTCTTTGTTAGCATCAATCGGTATCAAAGTTGATGAGAATAACAGTTATCTCCCTTATATTTACTGGGTGCCTAAGCTTCACAAGAATCCCAACAAACAGAGATTCATTGCAGGATCTGCCAGATGCACCACTAAGCCCCTATCCAAACTCCTTCCCACTTTACTGACTGCAGTTAGAGATAGTCTAAAAAGCTACTGCGAAAAAGCCTATTCCACGAGCGGCATGAATCAGATGTGCAGTACCTACAGTGACTTTGTGGAAAGAGCAAAAGCACTGTCACAAAAACTGCTGAGTCAGGGATATGTTCAGCCTTTGTTACTTTCGTCCCTTCAGAAATTCTATGGCCGTCACCACGACATCATAGATAGATATGAAATGTCAGTGTCACAAATAAAAACTGACATTTTCAGCTAGATTCGCGTCTTCCTTTATTTGACATTACCGCTTTTGACTTTACCCTGGATTGACCCACTGACAGTGTGACGGGTGCTGTGCACAGAGCAGGACATGCTTACCCTACCGGGGCTACTGATGTCACTCTTGTTTATTGAGAGTTCACACTGTTAGTGCTTTAATTTTTTGTGTTGTATATGTAATGTTCGTGTGTTTTGTGGGCACGTGGTGTCTTTGGTCTTCCGTCTTTTGGTGTTCTTGCTTTTGACTTGTCTCTGGATTTTGATTTGTGTAACTTTGTGCTTTGTTCCTTCGGTATTCTACTGCCGTTGTTTTAATTAACTGCAAAGTAACACCAGTGTGATTTTTATAGAGTGGTTGTCACATCCTTTGTAATTTTAACCCGCATAATATAACTTATCATTATATTTCAGATGTAGTAAGCGATATTGAAAGCATAACACAGAAAAAAGGAGGTATGGCATTTCTTTTGTTAATATTAAAGTTTATCAGTATATCTGCCTGTTCAGAATAAATCTATCCAACAGTAGCATGCGTTTATCACCATTCCAAGTGATCTTCTCAACTGTTTTGTTTTATATTTACTTACAACTTGCTTATTATGCTGATTGTTTTTAAAACAAAGACATCTTAAACTCTAGATCATTCTCACACTGCAACAGCATTAAAACTTTTGACTTCTCCACACTTTGTAATAACATTTCTCATGAACAAGTAAAATCTTTTATGAAAGATTTAATACATACATATTTCTCTCGTAAGTACGGTAAACGAAGATACAAATACATTGTTATAGGTAGAGAAAAGACATACTTTATGTACTGAGGGTACATAACTTCCTTTGTCAGTTGGTGATGGGTCTGGAGCTGGCATGTCAGTTAACTGTTAGTAGTCTCTTGTGATTTCATGTTTTTGTCCGTATATTTAGTTCTTTCAGTTTCATTTTTCACAATTGACTCAGTCCTGTTGCCAACTGAATTTAACTGTTTTTACGATTGTTTTTTTTTTATTTATCACATTGGCTGTAGGGGGAAGGTTTGGATCCAATAAAACTAGTTTTACCCCGCCGCAGCAGGTTTGCGCCTGTCCTAAGTCAGGAATTTATTAAGCCTTTGTGTGTCTTGTCCTTTTTCTAGTTAGTTTACTTTATGTCTATAGGAGTCTAGGATGATGTTTATTTCGCTGGACTTGATTGCTCTTTGTTCAGGGGCCGACTCCGACCTGCCGTTGGGTGTGGGGTTTTCTCACCGTTCATTGAAGATCTTATGGTGGCTTTGAGTTGTTATTACTCCCCTTTGGGTCGTTGTCTCTTTGACACATTCCCCGTTTCCCTTCTTTTTTCTATTTATATAAAAATGATACGGAGGAAGAAGTTATTAAAATGCTTCCGATCGACAATATATTTGTGCAGTTTGGTTTGAAGTACTCATTTTTTAAAAGCATTTTTGGAATTCCAATGGGCACCAACTGTGCACCCTTTTTAGCCGATTTCTTTTTCCACTCATATCCTGAATTAATGGAAGAAGTTCTTCAAAATGAAGATAAAATTCTTCATTTTGAACTTCCATTTTATTAATATTTTGTCAAAAAAACTTCGCTTTGGTGATTTTCTTAATCTTTAACTATCTAAAAGAGCTGGAAAGTTAGAATACTACAAACCCTTTTTCGGCCTCATTCCTTGACTTTCATCTTGAAAGTGACAAAAGTGGTACACTACAAATTAGGCTACTGTGAAAGTACTATTGTTCGTGGGGTTCCAATTTTCGTGGATTTCGTGGTTCGCTTAAACCACGAAATTAAGTTCCCAACGAAATGCATTTTTTCCATAGGGTTTAAATGCATTGAATTCAAAACCACGAATTTAAGTACCCACGAAATAGTGATAATTGTGAAAACCACGAAAATTGATGTCCACGAATAAAAGTACTTCCACAGTATATGACCACACCTTTCTAATAATCTATCCCTTTTCTTTGTAGCAACATTCAAACATCCCTAGCATATGGAGTTAACTCCGCCCAACTCATACCATACTCAAATGTGTTCGGTCGATACAATGACTACCATGATAGAACTCGGTTGCTCCTAAATAGGCTACTTTAACAATACAATGTGAACATAGCTTGAAGTCGATGTTTCTGATGTTCCAATTGTCCATTGATTATTCGTATCTGTACTGACAGTTCGGTTCCCACTTTCAACATTTTTCTATTTAAACAAATAAAGACTGTTAGGAAATTTTGATATTTTGGAAGGGGAGGTTTTGCTAGCCATAAAACCGGTTTAATCCATCATTTCTTTTGAAATGCCTGTACCAAGTCAGGACCATTGTGGTCGACATTTTTGCTGGTGGTTTTCACCTAATTTGTCTTTTTGTCTCAAGGACTTCGGCTTTTGACCACTCTGTTCGGTATTTTTTATTATTATCCCCACCCAAGGAGTTCTTTTGAATAAAACATTTAATCAACTGCAAATCAACACAAGTGCTATTTTTATAGAGTGGTTGTCACATCCTAAGTAATTTTAACCCGCACAGTATAACTTATCTTAATATTTCAGATGATAAAAGCGATAGTGAGAGCATAACACAGATAGAAGGAGGTAAGGGATTTCTATTGTTTATCATAAGTTTGTCAATAAATCTGCCTTTTCAGAATAAATTCAAGCTTAGCCAATAGAAGCATGCGTTTAATATCATTGCAAGTGATCTCCTTAACAGTTTAAGCTCACTTCGGGTCAGTGTGAGCTATTGGCATTACTTTGCGTCCGTCGTCCTTCCGTTAACTTTTCACATTTTCATCTTCTCCTCTGAACCCACTGAAATATATTAAATCAAACTTTGGAGGAATGATGTATGGAAGGTCCTTTACAAAGATGGTTCATTTTGTTCAGATTTGATAAAAAAACATGGCCGCCAGCGCGGAAATTATGTTTTACGTAAGGCCGTATTGGGAAAATCACATTTTCATCTTTTCCTCTGAAACCAATTGTCCTTTGATTATTTGTATTAATACTAACGGTTCGGTACCCACTTTCTTTATATGAGATTCAACATTTTTATGCCCCTCCAACTGAGGGCATATAGTGTTACCCTTCTCCGTCCTTCCGTCCATACGTCCGTCTATCCTTACGACCGGTTAAGTTTTGCCTTTAAGGTACATTTCTCCTTGTTGTTCCTTCGGTATTCTACTGCCGTTGTTTCTCAGAAACTGTAAGAGGTAGAACAATAAAAGTAGGCCAGAAGTAGATATTTGCTAGTACTCCAGAGTTCACTACGTAGTTTGACCTTTTGACATACATTTCATGCTTGAGTGACTCTGGTTAAGGTTTGTGTTTAAGTCCATTTCTCAACAATTACACATTATAGAACAGTGATGTTTCATCAAATTAATTGCCTTGATGAGAACTACCAAAATCATTTACAATTAGGGGGCTTTGACCTACATTTTACGCTTCAGTGACTTTTGGTTAAGTTTGCGTTAAAGTCCATTTCTCAACAACTACACATTATAAGACAATGATCTTTCATAAAATTAATTGCCTTGATGAGTACTATCCAAATAATTGACATTTAGGTCGCTTTGACCTACGTTTTACGTTTCAGTGCCTTGGATATATTTTGCATATAAGTCTATTTCTCAATTACTATGTATTGTAGCATCATTATATTTTACTGTAATATTCATTTAAAGGAGATCTGGCAATTTCACAATTAATTTGGTGTCAATGACCTACATTTACTTTGTTTAAAATTTTGCATTTCATCACAATTCAGTGACAGGGAAGTAATTTTATCAATGATCGACTCGGGTTAATCTAGATGTTTACAATACATTTTTTCGCGGGGCATCCGTGTCTTACAGACCATACTCAAGGGTCTGCGGCTGATACAATGACTATCATTATAGAAATCGGTTGCTCCCAAATAGGATACTTCAACAATACTATGTTAAACAATAGCTTGAAGTCGATGTTTCAATTTTCCTTTGATTATTCGTATCTATACCGACGCTTCGGGTCCCACTTCCTTTATCTGAGATTCAACATTTTACTATTTAAACAAATAAAGACTATTAGGAAATTTTGATATTATGGACGGGGATGTTTGTCTAGCCATAAAACCGGTTTTCTTTTGAAATGCCTGTACAAAGTCAGGATTATTGTGGTCGACATTTTCGCCGGTGGTTTTCACCTGATTTGTCTTTTTGTCTCAGGGACTAAGGCTCTTTACCACTCTGTTCGATAATTGTTTTATTACCCCTATCTAAGGAGTTCTTTTGAATAAACATTAAATCAGCTGCAAATCAACACCAATGCGATGTTTATAGAGTGGTTATCACATCCTATGTAATTTTAAACCGCACAGTATAACTTATCTTAATATTTCAGATGATAAAAGCGATATTAAAAGCATAACACAGAAAGAAGGAGGTATGAGATTTCTATTGTTTATATCAAGTTTGTCAATAAATCTGCCTTTTCAGAATAAATTCAATCTTAGTCAACAGAAGCATGCGTTTATAATCATTGCAGTTGATCTCCTTAACAGTTTTAGCTCACCTGACCCGAAAGGTCAGTGTGAGCTATTGACATTACTTTGCGTCCGTCGTCAGTCCGTTAACTTTTCGCATTTTCATCTTCTCTGAACTAACTGAAGCATATTCAACCAAACTTTGGAGGAATGCTTTACAAAGAATGCTCATTTTGTTCCGATCCGATAATAAACATGGCCGCCAGCACGGAACTTAGGTTTAACATGGGACCCTATGGGAAAAATCATATTTTCATCTTCTCCTCTGAAACCACTTAAGCAAATGCAACCAAACTTAACAGAAATGATGTACTTTAAAGAAAGGTCCTCAACAAAGATTGCTCATTTGGTATGGATCCGATAAAAACATGGCCGCCAGCACGGAACATAGTTTAACATTGGACCCTTTTGGAAATAACATTTTATACCCCTACTCATGAGTGGGTAGTATATTGGAATACCCTTGTCTGTCCGTCCGTCCGTCCTTCCGTCCATCCGTAAATCCGTCCGTCCGTCCGTCCGAAGTTCGTTGCACTTTTCTCAGCTACTGCTGAACTTATTTGTTTCAAATTTGGTATTTTACCTTATATATAGGGGGTATGCGTCGTCTCCCATTTTGGTCACCTTATGATAGCAACTTCCTGTTTGGCGGGACTTAGCAATTTTTCTCTTTATTGAACATAGTGAAAATTTTCGTTGCACTTTTCTCAGCTGCTGCTGGGCTGATTAATTTCAAATTTTGTATTTTACTTTATATATAGGGGGAATGCGTCGTCTCCCATTTTAGTCACCTTATGATATCAACTTCCTGTTTTGGGGGACTTGGCCATTTTCCCTTTATTGAACATAGTGAAAATTTTCGTCGCACTTTTCTCAGCTACTGCTGGGCCGATTAATTTCAAATTTGGTATTTTACTTTATATATAGGGGGAATGCGTCGTCTCCCATTTTAGTCACCTTATGATATAAACTTCTTGTTTGGCGGGACTTAGCCATTTTTCCCTTATTTGAACATAGTGAAAATTTTCGTCGCACTTTTCTCAAATACTTCTGGGCTGATTAATTTCAAATTTTGTATTTTACTTTATATATAGGGGGAATGCGTCTCTCCCATTTTGGTCACCTTATGATATCAACTTCATGTTTGGCGGGACTTAGCCATTTTCCCTTTTTAATGTGTAAAATAATGCGAGTGGGGGTATGCTTAGCACGACAACGCGTGCAACCTCATGTTCATCTTCTTCGAAACCATTGAAGCAAATTCAACCAAATTTTGCAGGAATGGTGTATGGAAGGTCCTTTACAAAGATTGCTCATTTCGTTCCGATTTGATAAAAAAAAAACATGGCTGCTAGCGCGGAACTTACGTTAAACATTGGACCCTATGGGAAAAATCATATTTTCATCTTCTCTGAAACCGCTGAAGCAAATTCAACCAAACTGATGTATCGAAGATCCTTAACAAAGATTGCTCATGTCTTTCCGATCCGATAAAAAACATGGCCGCCAGCGCGGAACTTAGGTTTAACAATAAACCCTATTCGAAAAATCACATTTTTATGTTCTCCTCTGAAAACCGCTGAAGCAAATTCAAACAAACTTTATAGGAATGATGTATGGAAGGTCCTAAATAAAGATTGCCCATTTCGTTCTGATTCGATGAAAAACATAGCCGCCAGTAGGGAACATAGTTTAACATTGGACCCTATGGGAAAATCGCTTTTTCATCTTCTCCTCTGAAACCATTGAAGCGAATTTAATCAAACTTTGCAGGAATGAAGTATTGAAGGTCCTTAGCAAAGATTCTTCATTTCATTCCGATCCGATAAATAATATGACCGCCAGCACGGATCATAATTTAACATTGGACCCTATGGGAAAATCACATTTTCATTTTCTCCTATGAAACCAATGATGCAAATTCAGCCAAACTTTACAGGAATGATGTATAAAGTTCAATAACTGAGATTGCTCATTTTGTTTTGATCCGATAAAATAAAACACCGTGGCCAGCGCGGAACATAGTTTTACATAGGATCCTATGGGAAAATGTTCATTTTCATCATCTACTCTGAAACCATTAAAGCAAATTTAACTTAACTGTATTGGAGTGATGTATGGAAAGATATTAACAAAAAATTATTATTTGAATTGAATCTGACAAAACATGTATGTCAGTAGAGAACATAGCTTAACATTAGAACCTATAGGAAAACATTTTTGGTCATTAGCATAGGCATGGCTTAAAAGCATCTTTGTCAGGTGAGCGATACAGGCTCAGTATCTGAGCCTCTAGTTAATGTTTACTTACAACTTGTTCATTATGCGGATTGGGAAAAAAATGTAAAAAATAGATTTAAACTGAAAGTCTTCTTAAATTTCAATTTTGCACGTGTTTGAATATACAACTGTACAGAAAATTAATTTAAAAACAAAAACTCGTGATAAGTTGCGATCATGCTATCCGTTCAGATTTTGGTTTTCAGATTTTGAAAGCTCTCAATGCATGAATGCCAGTCGGTTCTCTCATTTCAAATCCATTTTCAATCTTGTTTAGTTCTGAATTAATGTGTATGGACGCAATAATTATATTAGTTACACAATTCTTAGATATCAGTGGACGCGTTAAACAATTTTTTGAAACTAATTAGTTGAGACTTTAGAGGTAGAGAGACTTCTAGTCTGTGATAAAAATATTCGAATAGTCAAAATATTCGAATACTCAAAATATTGTTATAGTTGAGCCCATACTAAGTGGATATTAATGTACCGAAATAGCACCAACAGGGATGAAAAATTTTACTAGATCCTTTTCTTTTACATGACACAAAAGTATACCAATGCCATTTCGTATTCGTCTCAATGTTTGAAATTTGATTGCTCTAAAACATCAATAAACACATCAAAAGTAGAAACCACTTTCAATAGCTACTAATCTACTGATATATATCTTAATTTCTTTGCCTAGATATCTACATGTACACAATTAAAATTTAAAACTTGTTGAATCATACTTTCCTATTTAACAACTGTAACTGAATGTTTAGATGTGTAATTGACTTGTTTCAACATAGCATAAAAAATCAGTAAGGAGAGGTCCGTAAGATAGTAGTTGTCCAGAAAGTTGTATGTCAGATCTATTAATCTAAAAATGGTAAAATTGAAAGTTGAATTTCAAATTGAATACTTCGTAGTTGATGAAATATGGGAAGCATCCAAATGTAATCTTTGCAGCTAGACGCTAGAAATGCGAATTCGGTCTACAATTCAGTGTATAGATTGACCAATACTTGTTTAGACGTTTTACAAGTATTCCTGTGAAGATTTTAGGATCTCTTCTTAAAATTTGTATAAATTTTCACACTTATATAATTTAGAAATTGACCATCATTAGGATGAACTACACTGTTTAGTAAATAATGCAAGAGACACAGTTGTGTCTATTGTTGTCTATGTTTGTCTTTTGTCTTTTTATTGTTTTTCTTGTGGAGTTCCCTGGTAGATTGATTGTTGCATGAGATTGTTATTTTCGGCCATTGTTAGGGTTTCCTGTTATTTTTTGTCCATTAATTTCACCACTATCTAATATGTGATGAAGTGTAACATGGACTTTGTTTAGTTGTAAAATTTATTATTTCAGAGTTCCGTTGATATATAGATATCATAAGTTAAAACGTGAGATACATGCATTGCAAAGGGGGATTTTTTTTAATAGTCCGTGTTATGCACCCTTATATGACAAATGTAAATATTAATAGGCAACATTCGCACTGTTGTAAAAACATTCTTGAGATTTTATTCTTCAGTGTTTCCTTTTCTAAGCTATGAAACAAAGATAGAAATAACAGCTAAACAATTACCACAGCGGTGCTCTACAAACTATTTTACGAAAGGATATGGAGTGAATGAACATGAGACCATAACACATATGTTAACTCCAACTGCAATAATTTTAGTGAGCTGTATGGCCATTTCGGAAATTAATTCCTCATCAGCAGCACTAGAACCCAAACAAAGGAAATCAATAATTTCAGAAATATTTTAAATGCATACAACCAATCGAAATCCGAATAATCAGTAATATCAAATATAGCTAAGGACAAAACTACGATGGAGGGAGTTCATCCTAAGGTTTTAGAATTTACATAAATTTAAATAATAGCAATCAAACAAAGTGCACACATGAGATATAATCTCATATACAAGTACACCATATCTAAGAAAAATAAAGAGCATACATCTCTACCACGGGGAATTGTTTTACCAACTCCACACCGCAATATAAGACAAACTCCTGTATTAAATATTTTACGAAAGGATATGGAGTAAATTAACATGAGACCATAACACATATGTTAACTCTAACTGCAATAATGTTAATGAGCTGTATGGCCATTTCGGAAATTAATTTCTCATCAGCAGCACTAGAACACAAACAAAGGAAATCAATAATTTCAAAAATGTTTTAAATGCATAAAACCAAACGAAATCCGAATAATCAGTAATATGAAATATAGCTAAGGACAAAAATACGATGGAGGGCGTTAATCCTAAGGTTTTAGAATTTATATAAATTTAGATAATAACAATCGAACAAAGTGTACACATGAGACATTATAGGCTATATGACAAACGCAATTACCACACCTTTCCAATAGTCAATTTCCCTTTTCTTTAAAGCAACATTCAACATTGCCAGCATATGGAGTTCAATTCAATACTAAAGGGCATGCGGTCGATACAATGACTACATCGATAGAGCTCGGGTGCTCCCAAATAGGCTACTTTAATAATATTATGTTTACCATTGTTTGAAGTAATCAATAGAAATTTTACGGTAGACGTCACGAACTTGTGTACCACGATGGGATATCTGTTCTAAGATGCTTTAACAGCTAATATTAATTTTTACCGCGGATGGGTTTGTGTTAATCATCTTGGTTTGTGCTTTTTCATTTTTGTGTCGCATGCATGTGAAGTCTTTTTACCTCGATGTTTCCGATGTTCAAATTATCCTTTGATTATTCGTATTTATACTGACGGTTCGGTTCTCATTTCCTTCATTTAACTTCAACATTTTTTAATTTGAAACAACATATAAAGACTATTATTTACTATTATATAATTTTGATAGTATGCTTCAAGAAGTTGTTTTGGAAAAAAAAATTGACCGCCTAACAACACCAGTGTGAATTTTATAGAATGGTTGTCACATCCTATGTAATTTTAACCTGCACAGTATAACTTATCTTAATATTTCAGATCTAATAAGCGACATTGAAAAAATAACACAGAAAAAAGGAGGTATGGGATTTCTGTTATTTATATTAAACTCAATCAATAAATCTGCCTGTTAAGAATAAATTAAGTAGCATGCCTTTATCATCATTGCAAGTGATTATCATCATTGCAAGTGATCTCATTAAGGTGTCTGTAGGGTATTAATTTCCTATTATAAAATTTTGTGAAATTTTCTGTGTAGAAACATAATTATATTATTGTTCAAAATGTAAAATAAAATTTGAGGGTCACCGCAAAAACTGATATTGAAAATTTTATGATTTTACATAGAAATGATAGGGATCTATCTATCTACACTGGAAAATTTAAAGTAGAAAACATTTCAAACTGAATACTTCGTAGTTGATGAAATATGGGAATCATCAAAATGTAATCTATGCAGCTAGACGTAAGAAATGCAAAGTAGGTTTACAATTCAGTTTAAAAAAGGAGGGATATGGAGTAAATGCAAATGAGACAAAATCTCTATAAATACATGGTAAAACCAAGCAATGGAACAACGCTTTTATTGTTGTTTTTCATCTTGAAGTCACCATGAGGCCTTCAAAAATGAGCTTTAAGATGTATGCTTTTATCTTATCTTAGATATGGTGTACTTGTACATGAGATTATATCTCATGTGTATACCTTGTTTATAACTTTTATCTAAATTTATGTCAATTCTAAAACCTAAGATTTAACTCCCTCCATCGTAGTTTTGTCCTTAGCTCTATTTGATTTAACTGATTATTCGGATTTCGTTTGGTTTTATGAATTTTTAACATTTTTTGAAATTGTGGATTTCCTGTGTTTGGGTTCTAGTGCTGCTGATGAGGAATCAATTTCCGAAATGGCCATACAGTTCATTAAAATTATTGCAGTTACATTTGTGTTATAATCTCATGTTCATTTACTTCGTATCCCTTCGTAAACTATTTACTCATACCTCATAGCAAGTTCAAGACGGCCACTACCACCGGTTAGAGCGGAATTCATTGCTAATTGCTGAGAAACTCTACATCCATGCCTTTTTTCCTTTGATCCATGGATGCGGGATCGTCAACAAACATAAACTTAACTGGCAAAATGTTCTTATAATCCCTGTCATCCATTTCCCGACTAGTAGAAGACGATCACAACATTGAAACAACCACAGGGCACTCATCGAGCTAATTGTAAGAAAACTCGGCATTTAAAACCATGAGACGTTGGCACAATAAACAGGTGGTCAGAAAAAACCATCTCATATTACAAAAAATTAAAAAGCCAAAATTTGAAAGAATGATAGGGCATCCATATGAGAAATTCTCTCAAGAACAAGTACACTATAACTGAATGTATATAGAGCATACATACTATGGGCATTTCTAGTCCTCAATTTTACGGAAATGTTGTTAAAAAATGCCAGAAATTTATTAAAAATCCAGAAAAGCTGGGATGTAACTTACATTCTTTACGTAATAGGGGACTTTCTTCTTTTCATAATTTGTATAAAGAAACGGTTTCTGAGAAATTAAGTAAAAGACGTGAAACTCATAAGATTGTCTATATGTCCAACAACCTAACCCCGTCCTATCTTAGTGAACTAATTCCGGCACCATTTCGTGATGTCCATCCATATAATACTCGTAACTTGAATGACTTTTCTCCATTGATGTGTAGAACGATCTTTTATTCGAATTATTCTCTTCCGTCAAAAATAAAAAAGTGGAATTCACTAAGTGAGGATGTAAATGGTGAATAAAAGGATATGGAGTAAATGCACATGAGGCAAAGTCTCTACAAATACAAGGTAAAAAACAAGCAAAGGAACAAATACAAGGTAAAAAACAAGCAAAGGAACAACGCTTTTATTGTTGTTCTTCATCTTGAAGTCATCATGAGGCCTTCAACAATGAGCTTTGCTCATACCTCATAGTACGTTCAAGACGGCCCCTAGCACCGGTTTAATCGGAATTCTTTGCTAATTGTCGAGCAACGCTACATCCATGTCTTTCTAGTCATGGGTGCGGGATTGTCAACAAACATCAATTAAACTGGCAAAGTGCTCTTACAATCACTGTCATAAGCACTAGTGTCTTAAGTCAATTCCCACTTTACATAGTTTTAAAAACTCATTTCAGAAATAGTGTTCCAAGAATACCTTCTTACTTTTATTTTGGTTCCCGAATTGGACAAATATTCGCTCGAGGTTAAGAATGCAGTGTAGTGATCTAAAACAGCATTTGTTCCTTAAAAATATTGTACCTTCACCAATCTGTTCATGTGGGAAAATAGAGAGTAATGATCATCATTTATTAAAATGACCCAATCATACTGTAGCAAGGGAACGATTCTTATTCACTTTACAAATTCCATGTCGCATTTCTTGTAGTTTACTGTTGTTTGGATTAGATGTCTTATCTGTTGAACAGAATATCAGTATTTTTTAATTCAGTTCAAAACTTTATTCTTAGCAGCAAAAGATTTTCGACTTAAGTTGAAAGCCCATTTTATAACAAATTACTAATGTGTGATGAAGTATAACATGGACTTTGTTCAGTTGTAAAATTTATCAATTTATCGTTCCATTGATATATAGATATCATAAGTTAAACATGAGATGCATGCATTGCAAAGGGGGGATTTTTGAATAGTTCCTTCTTGTGCGACGTTGCCAATTAAACAATGTTATGCACCCTTATATAACAAATATAGAAAAAATTAAAAGGTCAATTGTTCAGAGAACAATTGCAAGGTCTTTCACCAGTTTTCACCATGATTTCATGAAAGTCACTTCCGGTTGGTAATTGCATTTATTTCCTTTTCACATCATTACAAAACTTTTCAGGTATTGTTGATAAGGAATTTTATGACAAATAACTGAAAAAAACCTAAAAAATTAGCTATGACCTTGACCTCTGACATTGATGACCTTTGACCTTGTGCTCAAATTGAAGGTCTCTTCTTACTGATTAATTTGATATGTTACTTGACTATACTATCTGTAACCGTTTCAAAGGTATATGTAAAAAACCAATTCCGAAATGCGTCAAGGGCAATTACTCTTTAGGGAGTCATCTGAGAGTTTTGGTCCAATTGAAACAAATGTAGCCGTTCATTAGTTGAACATTTTTGCTGATATACTTTTTCAGCTATCTATTATGGTTTCTGAGTTTATCCCCTAATAAGGTCAAAGGTCAAGGTCAAAGGTCACCGATGACCTTCAACCTGGTACTCAAATTGAAGCTCTTTTCACACTGATCACTTTATATATATGTTTACTATATTATCTGTAAGCTTTTCAAAGTTATTCACGAAAACCCGATTTACCGAAATGCGTCAAGGGCTATAACTCAAAAACGGTTCACCGCAGAGTTTCGCACCTATTTAATAAAATGTAGATCTCAATCAGAGGAATATTTTTCCAATATAATATTTTCAGAAATTATTTTTCGTTTTCGAGATATTCTGAAAGGATTTTACAACACCCATCCATCACCACCTGGCCATGGTGTACTGGGTTAAATATAGAAAAAAAATTAAATTGCCTGACTATAAAACAAAAATTTGAAAGGCGGCCATTTTGAAAATGGCGGACAAAAATTTTTTTTTGACCCCAAATTTGCAATCAGGATCATGAAAGCTACCTGGAAGCCAAATTTGGTGTAAATCTGATAACTTTGAAAAATTTGCATATTAAGGGGTCAAAAACGCGTAACCGGGGTCGCGACCCCAAAAAATTTTTTTGCGTGATAAATCTTCCTTACGCTGAATCAAACATTTTCCCCCATTCAGAATTTTGATATCGGTTACGGTTTCAGAGGAGATCTGAACACAAGGGTTTTCGGTGTCGGATTTGAGGTCCTATTGTCAGACCGATATATCACACTAAGTTTCGTAAGGATATGTCGTGTAGTTCAGCTGCCCGGAGGGGTTACGGAAGAAAAAGAATAATAATAATCAGAAGAATAAGGTCTTTCACTGTGGTGAAGACCTTAATTAATGTACAACATACGCACTTTTGCAAAGACATTCTTTTAAAGATTTTATTCCTCAGTTTTTCCTTTGTTAAGCGTTGAGGTAAGGGACGAGATCAAATATAACATAAAAAGCTTAAACAAGTAAAAACGTTTGACAATACTTACGTTTTAACGCTTAATTAAAATTGTTGTTGCAATGTCTACACAGGAGGTTACTATAACCATGAAAACAACGCATTTCCGTATAGATATTTTGGATTTGGTCAAGATAGGGCATTGGGCATCGGATTTCGTAGATATGATTTTAGTGGAAATGGATTAGGCGGAGGTTATGGTGGTGGATATGGAGGATATGGAATTGGATATGGAGGATATGGATTAGGCGGAGGATATGGTGGAGGATATGGAGGATATGGATTAGGCGATGGATATGGCTATAGAGGTGGATATGGTGGTGGATATGGCTATAGAGGTGGATATGGTGGAGGATATGGAGTTGGTGTTGGATATGGTGGATTGGCAGGTGGTGGATTTGATGGATATGGTGGTGGATATAGATTGGGTATTGGATATGGTGGATCGGGAGGTGGTGGATATGGATTGGGTATTGGATATGGTGGATCGGGAGGTGGTGGATATGGATTGGGCATTGGATATGGTGGACGTCGATTAGGTATTTGATATTGATATTGTGGTGGATATGGCAAATATGCGGATATTTTGATGTAAGTTTAGAAGTCATTTAAGAGGAGAGGGATCAGCAAAAACAAAAAAGGTATAAATCTGTACAATTGATAAACAGAAATGTGATAAGATATTGAGCTTCAGTTTAGCTCATCAATGCGGTAGAAATCCTTTACTTCAAATTGAAAAAAAAATTATTTCAACAGATATTTGACATCAAAATTATGCCTGGAAAAATTAGTCTTTGAAGATTATAATATGTACAATAGTTTGAAAGAACAATAATATTTTTCGCCGTTTTCATAAAGATATATTTAAGATGCTTAGTTGTAAAACTTATGCCACACCATTTACTTTTTCTTAAAAGTACTTTAATTTTTCAATTGTTTTTGATGTTCAAATACACAAATGACCGGGTGTATTTCGGTGCTTTGAGATAAAAAGTATTGTTTTATATGGCCTAGATATGGACATTTAATAAAAATGGGTCTATGTAGAATATGCTTTGGAATATTACCAAGAAGTAGAAAATGTCAATAAAAAATTGTAAATTACAAAGTCCGGAAGAATGAAAAAATTACCAAAATAATACCATAAAATCAGGTGCAAATCTTCAAAATATTAAAAAAAATTCTAACAAGTTTTAAAGATCCGGGTTGAAAGCTGTAGGAGTTGATTTCACAATATATATACCCTTTATTGAATATGTTGAAAATGTTGATAAAAAAGTTCCAAATCTGGAATAAAGTCAGGGGCACAAATTTGTGAGTTTTAAAGCTATAGGTCTTTAACTGTAAGAGTTGATTTCATAAAATAAGTACCCACTTTCCCCGCCTACCTGTTCTACATTTACTGTACTACAACCCTGATTGGCACTCCATGCAACTGGATAATAAAATTCGCAATTGAAAAAAAGTTAATATGAAGTTTATTTTCAGCGCAACATTCGTATTGACAGGAATATCATTTAACTTGCTGCTAAAACGTTAATATTCAATATTTGTGTATATTTCAGAATGCCAAATAACCATAAGGACAACTGATATTGAAGCTAAAGAATTAAATTTCAAGTATTATATATCAATAAAACATAAATATACCAATGATTCTGAGCAGTGTATTCCCGCAAAGAAACCAGAGAGTTATTCAATGGCTGGGTATAAACTAAACTAAACCGGTGCTAGGGGCCGTCTTGAACTTACTATGAGGTATGAGCAATGCTCATTGTTGAAGGCCTCATGGTGACTTCAAGATGAAGAACAACAATAAAAGCGTTGTTCCTTTGCTTGTTTTTTACCATGTATTTGTAGAGACTTTGTCTCATGTGCATTTACTTCATATCCTTTTATTCACCATCAATGATGGATTCACGTGTCTACGCTACATACGAAAGTCGGATAAAAAATCTCACGAAAACAAAATTATCTCGTTATTTCCAATTAAGAATATTTTTCTCGGAAAACAAAACTTATTGCGTTATAACGCGATAATTATCTCGTTTTTACACAATAATCTTCTCGTTATTACGAATTAAAGATATTTTTTCTCAGAAAAACAAAACTAATTGCGTTATAACAGGATAATTATCTTGTTTTTACGCATTAA
>MJUU01053111.1:4331-22560 GCA_002080025.1 Modiolus philippinarum | reverse complement strand
AAAAAAAATATGTCCTCAAAGGGTCAGGTCACATTCAGGCACAGCAAATAAATATGTAGAAACAATGCAAAAGTCTTTATGATGACGAAATCATTTCGATGAATTTGCTGGCGATAAAAGTTTCCTTGTTGTAAAAAGTGTACATAATTCAAGGAAAGAGTGGTTTGGGGGCGTTTTTAGGAAACAGTTTTGACAGTTTTACTACTGAAACCTATGATGATTCTTTACCAAACCTTTCGGGGAGTTTTGAATTTGATTTTTTCCGTAGTAGGAAAGTGTTTTACCAGCAGACTAGGCTCCTTGAGCTACCCGTCAGTCTAGCGGTGAGTACACCTCGACTCATCTTTCTAAATTACATTTTGTCTTTTTCTTGCCTTCTCAAGATAGTGGTCTTGGATTAGTAGTCTACCTGTATTGGGTTTTATTTGTATGTTTATTATACTATAAGGAAACGGGATAGAGAAAGGGGAAGTTTGGGTACCCATAAACCTGTTTAACCCTACCTCTAGTTCTTGCTAGTAGTCTTTTGTCATTTAATTGTTTTTTCTTGTGCAGTTCCCGGCTAGATTTTGGCATGTGCTTGTGGTTTTCGGCCTTTGTAGGTTTTTCCTCTTATCTTTTCTACATTAGCGTAACACACCAATAATGTACATTTATTTTTGTTGTCAGCTGACCTGACCGAAAGGGTCGTTGGAATCAAATTCCCATTAATAATTCCCATTTTTGCTCTGATAATCCATTAAATTTTTTTTTCATTGGTAATTCAATAATTCATAATTCGAAAGAAGAAGCCTGGTGATGCAATTATCCTAAAAAAAATTACCCTCAATAATCCATTAATCCTTTTAAAAATCCCTAGTAATAAAAAATCCAAAAACCCACGAGGACTGTCGTTATTGTGTAGAATGCAGAAAAATTTCGATGTTTAAGTGCTAGTTGATTTTTTTAATTATTGGCATAAATGATTTTATTAATTGTATATCCTGCTAAAACGCCCACTTCAGCTCCCTGAGGTGAGCAGGAGGCAATACGATTTAAATATGGTTAATTCGGAGCCCTGATGGTACCACATAATGATTTGAAAAACCCAGCACTGTACACTCAAAATCCAGCACTGTAGATATAAAATCAATCTTTGTAGATTTAAAATCCAGCTTCAAATTTAAAGTCCAGCGCTTTAGATTCGAAGACAAGCGGTGAAGATTCAGCCCAACGCTATAGATTTAAACTTCATCGCTGCTGTAAATTCAAAGTCCAGTGCCATAGATTTAAAGTCAAGCGCTGTAATTTTAAAGTATAACACTGGAGATTCAAAGATTATTATATTGGAAACAGAAAAGAAAACTTATAGTCCATCAGCTAAAGCTAGCAAAGAAGTTTGTGTGATACCCCTTTCGCAAAAAATAATTTATCTATATTTAAATCAATAATTTCTGTGTGTTGTACTGAAATAAAAGTGCGGAAGATTGTTTAAATTTTTGACTTTTAGACGTACCTTTTTGGACGACATATTGTATTTTTGTCATATTCAAGTGTTCTATTCACTAATATTCTGCAACAAGATTTTTCATCTACTAGGTATTCCCCGTAAAATACGATTTAACAATTTTTTCAAATGAATCAGATTCTGGCATTAGAGTTGTATCCGTTATGAATCACATTTAGAAATCCAATGTCTATAAATAGCACGCTAAGCATATTAAATTGTGATAATATGTCGTTTATTACATACTAAATAAGTCATTGAAATATACCTTGCATCATAATGCCAATTAATCTAGGACGTCGATTAGACCTCGACTAACACAACTTGTTTATTCTTTCGGGTCGATTGGATGGTATTTGAAAAGGTGCACTTGATTTGTAATCTTTGTACATGTATGTCGGTGATGCTAATTTAACTCTGTATTTATAGTAAGTGTAGTTTAAATGCTTTCTGTTCCTTTTTTGGCTTTAAGTTATCGTTTCTCCTCAATTGTTTACATGAATTCTTTGTTTTTAACCTTTTCCATACGTATTTCTGTCATTTTTACTGTCAGTGCAAATAAATGGAAGACATGTGACAATGCATGTATTTCATTTGGTTTTATTTATTCAATTCTGTAATTAATGTAACCAGTAGATCTTAAGCTTTTGAAGTCAGCAAACATGATTTTATTTGAAAGATTGCTTAAAAGGTTCTTGTTTCAGAAAGTACTCATATTAATGTGCACCGCCCATCCCTTTGTATACGATAGGTAGAACCTTATGTAAATGGATTGATTTTAATTGCAACTTAAGTACAGATTTAGTGAGGTAACGTTTAAGTGGAGTTTGGTTGTCTCTCTTTGACTATTGCAAAGTGTTTAGCATACTCGACATGGGTTAGCTTTTTTAATCTCTAAGAAGTTGTACAATGTATATCTTTTGTTGCTAAAAATGTCTGCGTAATTCATGTCAAGTCACAGCCATTTCTGCGTGCGTTAACTCTCGTATTTATTTTAATTAAACCATCTCGAAAACTGATAAATCATTACAAAAACAAGAAAACTATTATATTTATTTATTATTTTTTAGTGCATTATTATTTTAAGAGTGTGGGCCTGCATGATCAGCTTACAAACTGAAGCAGAATTCCTTTGTTACCTACTTACTGGGCAATCGGTTAATAGTGCAGCTGTGTTCCTTCAAATTCCTTTGTTCCCTACTTACTGGGCAATCGGTTAATAGTGCAGCTGTGTTCCTTCAAATTCCTTTGTTCCCTACTTACTGGGCAATCGGTTAATAGTGCAGCTATGTTCCTTCAAATTCCTTTGTTCCCTACTTACTGGGCAATCGATTAATAGTGCAGCTATGTTCCTTCAAATTCCTTTGTTCCCTACTTACTGGGCAATCGGTTAATAGTGCAGCTGTGTTCCTTCAAATTCCTTTTTGCCCTACTTACTTGGCAATCGGTTAATAGTGCAGCTGTGTTCCTTCAAACTACGGCAACTAAATTTCTGTCATTTTTCCTCTGAATATGTAATATGATTGCAGTTCAATTCCATCTTTGAGTCTGTTGGCACTTTCTTTCTATTTACAGTTGGGTCCTGCAGCTTTTTTGTAAATTTACTGACACCCAAATAAAAATTTTTAAAATAAGATAAGGGAGGAAGTCGCAACATATTGGGACATATTTTTATGCTTTAATTTACTGTGAAAATTCTCCTCAGTCTGGGCAGAGACAATATATGACTGATAACGTAAATATTTCTTTGGAACTTGTGGTAAAACTCGTATTATAAACATCGAAGTAATTATAGCAAAGCTTTCTTCTGGTTTGTAATCATTATGCAAAATTATGCTGCTATAATGTAGATAATACATCAGTAATGTATTTAGCGGTCCAGAGATTCAGAATTTTTTAAAGCTCTGTAAGATTTAGCAAAACGCAGATCTAAGCAAATCATTTGCAAATAACAAAATACCGAAGTTACTGTAAATTTATTTTCGACAAGTTATGTCTGATCAGTGCAGATCAAAGCAAAACATTTATTATATTTTCGGAAAGGATATGGAGTAAATGGACATGAGACGATAACATATATGTTAACTCCAACTGTAATATATGGCAATTTCGGCAATTAATTCCTCATCAGCAGCACTAGAACCCAAACATGGGAAATCCATAATTTCAAAAAATGTTTAATATGCATAAAACCAAACGAAATCCGAATAATCTGTATTATCATTTTCTTAAACTCCTTTGATTTGTTAAATTGTGGTCACATGATTTTGTATATTTCTTAGAGTTGTCAATAAATTGAAGAATTGACTTTACGTATTGACCTTTGCTAAAAATAGATACTAGTAAGTAATTACATAATAAGGGAGAAAACACGAATTAACTTTATGAATTGACTTGAAGTAGCGACCTCGCACTAATAAAAGATCTTTAGTTTTTTTTAATTAAACTGAAAACTTTCTTAAATAATGATTAATTTGTCTATTTCAAATATACAAAACAGACATAATTCCATTACCAGAAAAGTAAATGCAGATGCTATTAATTACCAACAAGAAATCAACTAACATCATATGAAATTTGGATTTAATAATCTATGTCCCTATAAAAATCTTAAAAAAAATGGAGAATAATAAAACTGTTATAGCCTTTTAAATTCGGTCAATGGATGACACTTGGAATACGTCCTCGGTCAATATATCTTTCTCATGTCAATAAATTTCTGCATTGACCTCATTAATAGGCTATTATTGCATATCAGTAAAACATTCTGATGTTTTATTGGTTAAATTCAGATCAGCTGACATGTAGAATTCTGTGGTATGGAAAGCACCGGTCCGATTTCCTGATATTGACGGTCAATATCACCTGGAAATCGGACCGCTGGATTTTAGTTCTTTAACTTTTACGTAACTCAACCAAGCAACAATTAACATTGAATATTAGTGTTTTTGAACAAGTACAGTTTAAGTTCAAATATTCTAAAATTTGCAATTTAAAACTTATTCATCAAACTTATTGAAAACGGCTTAAATAAGAGCGCTAATTATTCTTGTTATTAGTTGAATTAAAACATAAGCTGTCGTTTTGTTTTATAACATAGATTGACATCATTCAATACAATAAACACAATAGTGAATGACTTTGAAAGCAATATCACAAAATTAGGTCTGCCCTCGGGTTGTGATATGCACCAGGAAACTGATATGGCCCTCGCATTCGGCTCAGGCCATATCAGTTTTCCAGGTCCATATCGCAACCCTTGAGCAGTCTAAATTTTGTGATATTGCATTCAAAGTCATTTACTATTGTGTAATAATTGTATAATATCCAAAACTACGATTGAGGGAGATAAACCTAAGATTTTAGAAAAGTAAGTGAGAACCGAACCGTCAATCCAAAACGAATAATCCAAGGACAATAGCAACATCGGAAACAAAAAAGAAACAGAGACACAACATGAGTACGGTACAGAAAAGAGAAATGAAGATACACAAACACGAAGATGAACAACAGGGATCCAATAAAAAACCATGGGTGAGATCAGCTGCACCGGTAGAGTAAGCATCTCCTGCTTCTTATAAGACACCCGCCGTGTTGAAAAGTCAAATCCGGTGGAGGAAACAACAATTAAGCTTTAGAGGGAAAGATCTGTTGTCATCTGGGAAACAGATATCCCATAGCGGTCCACGAGATGGTGATGTCGACCGTAAAACTTCTGGAGGGATGACTTAAAGTTTTGGGTAACATAACCTTGTTGAAGCAGCCTATTTGTGAGCAACCGGGCTCTATCAAGGAAGTCGCTGTATAGAACTAAGGCTCTTGAATAGCGAATGAGCTGTGAGATGTAAACTCCATATGCCGGCGCTGTTGGAATGTTGCTACAAAGAAAAGGGAAGTTTACTATTGGAAAGTTGAAGTCATCGCGTTTGTCGTACAGCTTCGTTTGAAGTCTCCCTCTGTTGTCAATTTCAAGGTGAAGGTCAAGGAACGAGGCTGATGTAGAAGTGTCTGTGGTATCCTTGATTCCGAGCTCTTTTGGATAGACCAAATGAAGAAAATCACCAAAGCGACGGTTGTTTAGTGACAAAATATCATCTATATAACGGAAGCTAAAATTGAAGGATTGGGCCAGTTTTTTATCTTTATTTTGAAGAAGCCATTCGATGAATTCAGTTTCATAAGAGTGAAGAAACAGATCGGCTAGGAGAGGCGCACAGTTTGTGCCCATAGGAATTCCGATAGTGTGTTTAAAAAAAGTCCTCCAAACTGGACAAATATATTGTCGATCAGAAACTCTAACATTTTAATTACTTCCTCCTCTGTATATTTTTTCTCCGATTCGGAGTCATTTTTCACAAATTAGGCTTGTTCTCTACCTACAACAATATACCTATATCTTCGTTTTTACGTGAGAAACATCTATGAATTAAACTTTTCAGCAGAGATTTTAGTTGTTCATGAGGAATAGTAGTGTAAAGTGGCGAGAAATCAAAAGTTTTAATGCTGTTACAGTGTGATAATGATCTAGAGTTTAAGATGTCGAGTAGATCTTTGGAGTTTTTCAAAATCCACATTTCATTTACACCCCTTCTTGAAAAGCAAGTATCACAGTATTTTTGAAGGCCCTCTTTAACAGCTGTCAAGATGGAGGTTAGCAATTTAGATATAGGTTTTGTAGAGCATTTGGCAGATCCAGCGATGTATCGTTCTTTGTATGGGCATTTATGTAATTTAGGTACCCAGTACAAAGAGGGGAGATCTGTGTCTTCATTCTTAGTGGGAATCCCAAAGGAAAGACCGCTATGAGATATCTGTTTCCCAGATGACAACAGATCTTTCTCTTTGCCAGTAAAGTTTGTTTTTCCTCTACCGGATTTGATTTTACTACCGGAGTTGACATGTTCAACACGGCGGGTGTCTTATAAGAAGCAGGAGATGCTAACTCTACCGGTGCACCTGATCTCACCCATGGTTTTTATTGGATCCGTGTTGTTTATTTTTGTATATGTGCGTGTCTTCATTTTCTTTTCTGTGCCGTGCTCATGTTATGTCGTCGTTTCTTTGTTTTTCCGACGTTGCCATTGTCCTTGAATTGTTCTTTTTAGACTGACGGTTCGGTTCTCACTTACTTTAGAATTTTACATACGTTTAGATAATAGTAATTGAACAAAGTGTACACATGAGATATAATCTCATGTACAACAAGCAATGAAGGGATATGGAGTAAAAGCAAATGAGACAAAATCTCCACAAATATGAGGGAAATAACTAAACACCGAAGTTACTGTGAATTTACTTTCTGCATATGCGCATTTCGACAACTTATGTTTCTTCAGTGCAGATAAAATCTAAACGTTTGCACGACCATAAACTAAAAAATGGTTAAACTGATAGAGAACAAATAACCAATATGATCCAAATGTAAAGCCAAAATCAGCTAAGGACAGAGGGAAAACAAGCAATGGAACAACGCTTTTATTGTTGTTCTTCATCTTGAAGTCACCATGAGTCACAAGCACACCATATCAAAGAAAAATAAAGAGCATGCATATCTAACACGGGAAATTGTTTTACCAACTCCACACTGCATTAAAAGACAAACTTCTGTATAAAATAATCTAGTAGAGGATATGGAGTAAATGTAAATGAGATCATAATACATATGTTAACTCCAACTGCAATAATTTTAATGAGCTGTATGGCCATTTCGGAAATTAATTCCTCATCAGCGGCACTAGTACCCAAACATAGGAAATCCATAATTTCAAAAATATGTTTAAAATGCATAAATCCAAACGAATTCCGAATAATCAGAAATATCAAATATAGCTAATGACAAAAGGCCATTAACCGAAAACGTGTAAAAGCTGATGGAAAACAAATAACCAAAAGGATCAAAGAAGAAAACCCCAAATTCATCTGAGGACAGAGCTATGCATGAGGGAGATACTCCTTAGTTTAAAACAAAATTTTGTAAAATTCAGATATTGCAAGTTTAAAAAAAGTTAGTTTTGGGTCAGCACCGAAGTACTGACTACTGGATTGATGAATACCCTCGGGGACTAACAGTCCACCAGCAGAGGCATCGGCCCAGTGGTAATAAATAACAAAATACCACAGTTACTGTAAATTTATTTCCTGAATATGCGCATTTTGACAACTTATGTCTCATCAGTGCAGATCAAACCAAAACATTTGGTAGTCCATTCTCCGAAAAACGTGTAAAAGATGATTGAGAACAAATTACCAAAAGGGTCTAAATAGTATCTAAATAGAAAAATCAAAATTCAGCTAAGGACAGATCTATGCATAAGGGAGATACTCCTTAGTTTAAAAAAAATCAAATGATAGACAACGACAACAAAGCAGGAAAAGAACATGAAATATCAAAAGGTTCTAGCCATATGTAAATGTTGTTTGCCGACCCCTCTCCTCCTCATGTATTTTTATTACATGGCGATAGTGAAGTTGTTTAGTTATATTTAATCTAATGTGTTGAAAGTCAGCTACAACATACTAACTTTATCCCCCCCCCCAAAGAAAAAAAAAGAAAATTGTAATTAGTAATTGTTTGCTTGTTTCAAGTTACTTTATGTTAGTTCAATAATTCCAATTGCAATAATTGTTTAGATAAAAAGAACGAGTTGTCTCCCTTTATTTAATAAAGAAATGAATTTTGGGCTTATGCAATTAAGATATAATCAGATTCATTAATATTTGCTAATGTATTATCTCCGTTTACATCAGGTTTAAGTCTGTCCTGAGATGTTTTGGTATCTAGGGTACCCCTAAATTAGTCTCTGTTGTACTATTTTCCACATATTTTATTAGAGTACAACATTCAAAAAGAGAAAGTTCATACATTGCCCTTCTAGTTCGAACAAAACAAAAAACAACAACAACAACAAAAAAAATTAAGGGTATCCAACAAAAATATTATTTCGGGGCCTGGCTGATGGGCTAATAATACCTTGCCAGCTAAGAAATGAGGCTAGTAATCAAAATTCTCATCTACACTCCTATTTCTTGTCTGATAATCCATTTTGCCAACACTGCAGGGACACGGTTGAAGATAATTTTCACCTTTTATCTGCTGTCCTATTCATGCCACTGTAAGAATACCATTGCATGCTGCCTCCAATGAGCTTAATATTGCTTAATATTGCTTTTTTGCATTCAAACTATTTTAATTTAATTTTGGGAATGAATTATAAACAAAATGAAAAATTAGTTTTTGCTGTCAATTCATTTATAGGTTTCATAATGTGTCCTTATTTTGAATAAACACTGTTGTAGTGGACTATTTAGGAACCCATTTTTATTTTATTAATTTATTTTTTCTACTCAGATAATACTTTTCACTCTAATTCATTTATTTAAAAGCTTTTCTTTTCTCTAATTTTGTCTTTTTGTATATTTTTTGTTGTTGCAAAATCAAAATAATAAATTCTTACTAGTGAAATACAACCCATTCTATTAATACATTGATATTCGTTACTACTGAACTTTGAGGAAAACCTTCTGAATGGGTACACTTATTTATTTGACATCTTTTCGCAATTGAGGTAAGTATCTAGACAAATAATTAAAATATCAGTTATACTAAAAAGTTCATAATTTATTATTATTCTACTAAATAAAATTTTTTGAAGGGTAAAAAATTATTCAATTTTCATTGGTAAATTATTTTGAATAATATACCTTTGACTGTACAATGATCTGTATTGTAATGTTGCCTTTGTAAGGAGAGGATGTGTATAGGTTTCGGTCTGATATCCGATCCCATTCATGTTATTTGAATAAGATATCACATTCAAAGTCCACCTCTGTAGATTCAAAGTCCAGTTCTACAGATTAAAAATAACAGTGCTGGACATTCAAATTCCAGTGCTGTAGATTTATTGTCTAGCGCCGGAGATTAAAAGTCCATGGCTGAAGATTCAAAGTTCAGCGCTGTAAAATCAGTCGGGACGAGTCTACATTGCCTAACGTCGCTAGTTTCCCATTGACAAGCNAAAAAAAAAAAAAAAAAAAAAAAAACAATGGAAAACTGCCCAACGGCGTTAGATTACACCTTCCGTCCGAAGTATGGTTTCAGGGGCTTTTCTTTAGAACGCCTTCATGGATTTCAAACTTAAACAGTTATATGTGTAAGAAAGACACTTATTGATTTTTGGGTCAGTGTGTCAAAGGTCACTGCTTTCGTTAGGTTAGAGATAGTAGTGTCTTTCTTCGGTTGACTTAACACCGTAATTCGCGTAGGCACTGTAGACTAAATGTACAACGTTGAATTTTGAATCAACAGCGCTATACTTTGAATCTACTGCACTGGATATTAATCAAATATTCAGCGCTAGACTTTGAATCTCCACCGGTTGACACTAAATCTACAGTAGTTGTCTTTGAATCTTCAGCGCTGCAAGTTAAGCCTCTCTCTTTCTCTCTCTCTCTTTCTACATCTGTCTCCTTGTATCCCTTTTATATGCGGAAGCTGTTCAGCTAGGGGACATGACTTTCATAAATGAGCTATGAAAGTCATGATAATGATGTATGTAAGGCCCTAGAAACATTATTTTGTTAATTCTCCCTCAAAAGGCTTATTTTCCTAAAGGGAGTTTTTGCATAAAAGTATTTGTGACTGGTGAGCAATTCAGGCTCAGTTCTTTCAGTACCTTTTATCAATTTCCTTAATCATATGCAACCAAGTAAAAAATTAAACCTTTAGATGTAAAATTAACACAATTTAGTCGAACAAAATTATCATGAGGCAATTCTGAAGGAAACAAAAAGTTTTATATAGAATAGAAAGCACAAAGTTTATGATTTGTATTTCGTCAAAACTTCAGTGAAAACAGAAAAAAGAGCTTTTGAATTTTTAAAATATTTTTTTTTTCAGCTATTATTTATTTATTTTTATTTGTAAATTTTGTACAGAACCCATTCCACGAGCCCAACTCATAAATCCCTTGTTTTGTAAGCCAATAGACCCATTCAATCAGAGCCTGCCATACTATGAACACCATGTTTTCTAGTCTGCCCTTTTTGAAGCTGACGCAAGTATCTGTCATTAATATTTTTCTTACATCTGTGTCAATAACTTCTGTTTGTTTTCTAAAAAGACTGCTAAGTTATAAGAACATACATATATTATAAAATTAACTTGTCTACTTTTTTAAATGCAGCTTGGAAACTTAGCTGTATGACAATTTCATAATAATTATACCCCCGCTACATAGAAAGTGGGGTATACTGGTTTACCTCCGTACGTTCGTCTGTCCGTAACCACACTTTTCTCAGCAACTACTTTACAGAATAAAATCATATTTTGACAAATGCTTTCTCATGATAATCTGATGCGTGTATACAGATTTCAAGGTTACCGCATAAGTACTTCCTATTATCCGACACTTCATTGTTTTTTTTATTGTTGTACAGCATATGGACTTTTTCGTCACAATTTTTCTGAAACTGTAAGAGGGATTCAATTGTTATGCACAGAGCTTCCTTATGGTCCAATCTATCGTGTATTCGGATTTCAAGGTTACGCCATAAGCACTTCCTGTTTGCCGAAACATTGTTTTTCATTGTTGTACAATAAATGGAATTTTCGTCACAATTTTTTACTGAAACTGTAAGTGGGATTCAATTGTTGTTTTGCACAGAGCTTCCTTATGGTCAAATCTATCGTGTATTTGGATTTCAAGGTTAGTCATAAGCCTTTCCTGTTTGCCTAGACATCATTGTTTTTCATTGTTGTACCATATATGGATTTTTTCGTCGCAATTTCCTCTAAAACTGTCAGTGGGATTCAATTGTTGTTTTGCACAGAGCTTCGTTATGGTCAAATTTATCGTGTATTCGGATTTCAAGATTACGTCATAAGCACTTCCTGTTTTCCTAGACATCATTGTTTTTCATTGTTGTACCATATATGGAATTTTTCGTCACAATTTCTTCTGAAACTGTAAGTGGGAATCAATTGTTGTTATGCTGGTCCAATCTATCGTGTATTCCGATTTCAAGGTTAGCCATAAGCACTTCCTGTTTGAAGAGACATTGTCTTTCATTGTTGTACAATATATGGAATTTTTCGTCACAATTTTTTCTGAAACTGTATGTGGGATTCAATTGTTGTTTTGCACAGAGCTTCCGTATGGACTAATCTATCGTGTATTTCGATTTCAAGGTTAAGTCGTAAGTACTTCCTGTTTGCTGAGACATCATTTTTTTCATTGTTGTACAATAAATGGAATTTTTCGTCACAATTTTCTCTGCAACTGTAAGTGGGATTCAATTGTTGTTTTGCACAGAGATTCGCTATGGTCAAATTTATCGTGTATTCGGATTTCAAGGTTAAGTCATAAGCACTTCCTGTTTGCCTAGACATCATTGTTTTACCATATATGGAATTTTTCTTCACAATTTCTTCAATTGTTGTGCAGACAGTTATAGTTGAACATGTTGGTTACTAGGATTATATCATTTTGTTTATACTTGTATTGTGTACACACTTGTACTGTGTCCACACCTGTATTGTGTCCCTAAAAAATTTGATTTACACTTGCCACATTGATTCAGGGTTCAATGAGCGGGGGTATATCAGGCTGCCATTGGGCGCCAGCTCATGTTCGATCTGCAGTCAATATGTTAAAATATTTTGTTCTTGGTATCCGCTGTCACTTTATGTTTTTGTTTGCTATAGAACGTTCTAGGGGAAGGGGAACTTTAATTTTTCCCTCTACCTAGCCTGGTACTTGTTTATGACCTGAAATGTCCTGATTTTACTATCATTTTTATTTTATTTTTGGGGGTTAAAAAGATATTTTTGGGGTAATACGAAATTATGTGATATTTTATATTTAAAAGTATTCGATAAAAATCTTGTTAGTACAGATAATGCAGCAATAAATGCTTAATTGATAAATTCGATACCAAGGTCCATTTGTGTAAAATTACTAAAGGTATTTTTAGGGTTTTATTTCTTTTCTAAATATTTTTCAGACGAATATGTTTTTAGGGGTGAAGAAAGTACTGTTTTTGGGGTTGTTTTTTTTTTGCTGTGGACCAACCGAGGTACAGATGATAATAGAGAGTATCATCCCTCTGCCTGGGAGCAGGTATATGCGTTTGAAATAAATCATAAACGTTTATGCTTTTGGAAAATTGGAAAAAACGGAAGTGGAATATTTTCTTTTCCACATCCAATTAAGTGAGAACCGAACCGTCAGTCTAAAACGATCAATTCAAGGACAATGGCTACATCGGAAAAACAAAGACATAACATGAGCACGACACAGAAAAGAAAGGAAGACACACATATATACAAAAATGAACAACACGGGCCCAATAAAAAACCATGGGTGAGATCAGATGCACCGGTAGAGTAAGCATCTCCTGCTTCTTATAAGACACCAGCCGTGTTGAACATGTCAAATCCGGTAGAGGAAAAACAAAGTTTAGTGGCAAAGAGAAAGATCTGTTGTCATCTGGGAAATAGATATTCCATAGCGGTCTACCAGATCGTGATGTCGACCGTAAAACATCTGTAGTGATGATTTCAAGTTATGAATAACATACCCTTGCTTAAGCAGCCTATTTGTAAGCAACTAAGCTCTATCAATTTAGTCACTGTATCGACCACAGGCCCTTGAGTAGCGAGTGAGTTGGGAGATGTAAACTCCATATGCCGGTGCTTTTGGAATGAATATATTTCTTCAAAGAAAAGGGAAGTTGACAATTAGAAAAGTGAAGTCATTGTGTTTTTCATAAAGCCTAGTTTGTAGGGTACCTCTGTTGTCAATTTCAAGATGAAGGTCAAAGAAAGAGGCCAAGGTCGAAGTATTTGTAGTATCCTTAATTTTGAGCTCTTTTAGATAGACGAGATGAAGACAATCACCAAAGCGAGGATTGTTTAGTGATAAAATATCATCTACTAGTATATAACGGAAGCTGAAATTAAACACGGGCAGTAGAATGCCGAAGGAACAAAGGATTGAAATTTACAAAAATCGAAGTCCAAAGGCATGGCCAAAACGAGAATACAGAAAACAATTACGCCAAACACAAAACAACGACGCTAGTCAGACACAAAGCACAGAGACAGAAATCTCAACATTCAAACAAAGCACTCACAGTGTAAACTCCAGTGAAACTGAGAGTGACATCAGGTGCTCCGGAAGGGTAAGCATGTCCTATTCTGTTAACAGCACCCGTCACACTGTGAGTGGGTCAATCCAGGAAAAGTCGGTTGTTAAATCCGGGAAGACGTGAATCTAGCTGAAAATGTCCACTTTCATTTGGAAAACTGACACGTCATATCTTCCGATGATGTTATGGTGACGGCCATAGAATTTCTTGAGGGATGAAATTAACATAGGTTGAACAAATCCCTGACTAAGCAGCTTTTGGGACAGCGTTTTTGATCTGTTAAAAAATCACTGTACAAACTACACGCTCGACAGTAGCGAATCAATTGTGAAATGTACACTCCATAGGCTGGAGAGGTAGGTATGTTGCTGCTAAGAAAGGGAAAGTTCACAACTGGGAAATTAAAATCATCACTCTTATCATACAGCTTAGACTTCAAACGTCCGCCTTCGTCAATATACAATAACAGATCTAGGTACGAAGCTGAAGTAGGTGTTTCAGTTGTTTCTTTAATTTCAAGCTCATTGGGATAGATCTGATGTAAATACTCCTTAAATTTTGGATTATTAAGAGAGAGTACATCGTCTATGTAGCGGAAGCTGAAATCAAAGGACTGGGCTAAATATTTTTTTGTTTTCTTTGAAAAAGCCCTTGTAAAAACTTGGCCTCGTACGAGTAAAAGAAAAGGTCAGCCAAAAGCGGCGCACAGTTAGTTCCTATAAGAATCTCTATTGTTTGTTGGAAAACATGACCTCCGAATTCGACAAAAATATTGTCGATCAAAAATTCTAACATTTTGATTACGTCAGTCTCGGTGTACTTCTTGTTTGAATCAGTGTGGTTCTTAACAAAGTATGTCTTGTCTTTCAATATAACTAAATAGGTGTATCTGCGTTCTCCATGTTTAGTGCAGAAACATTGATGTATTAAATCTGCAATCACTGTTTGAAGTTTATTGTGTGGCAGGATTGAATAAAGAGTAGAAAAGTCAAAGGTTTGAATGCTATGGCAATGGGTAAGACTGGTTGAGGATAGCTGTTCAAGGAGATCTTTTAAATTTTTACGAATCCACATTTGATTCACACCGCTTGTGGAGTAAACTTTATTACAGTAGTTTTTCAGGCCATCTCTGACTGCGGTCAACAAAGTAGTGAGGAGCTGTGAAAGAGGTTTAGTGGTGCATCTGGAAGACCTAGCCATGAATCTCTGTTTGTATGGATTCTTATGAAGTTTAGGTACCCAGTAGATGTAAGGGAGTTGATCGTTTTCATCATTGGCTTTAAGTTTTTACAATCTCACCCCTCGATATTGTAGTAGGGGTATAGGTAGCGTTTCCAGATGAACTGCCAATGCCCATATCCTTCACAAGACAGTCGAGTGCTTCTTACACACAAACAGTATGTTGTTAGAAGCTTTGTCTGCAGGGACAATGACGTAATTTTCATGGAGGTTGGACAGAGTTCTCACTACAAGGGGATCTTCAAATATACTGGGATTTCTGGATTTCATTGCTGTTTTTAAGCGCCGAATGCGATTTACAAGTAATGACTTCATAGACCCGATCCAGTCGGACAATGTCTCAACGTCCTCTTTCTCTTTCTTTGCCCACTTCCTAGCATAGTCTTCAACTGCACCCATCAAAATCTTGAAATTGTACTTCCAGTTGATGGACTGGGGCTCGCGGAATTTGGGACCTTTTGAGAAGATATCTCGTAGTTTGAGGTTATCTACGATATCTAGGTCACCAGTTATAACGTGTCAAACCGGACTATAGTTGAATGGGGAAGAGGAGCAAGCACAATCAGGTGATTGGCGTTAAAGTCATTAATTTGGAAGTCACGCAATACCCGTTTGTAATTGAAAATGGAAGTTGCAATTGGTTTAGTATAGGAATATGAGATCAGTGGAACTGATTGATCATTAAAATAAGGAGGAATAATTGATGTGACTGTTTTGCTGTGTAGAATGTTAGCAAGATTTATAGAGTCCAAGCCTTTATTGGGGAATTAAATTTCGAAAAATGTTCGGTTATCAGGTTTGTTGACGGATGTGGTGACAGGCTTGAACAGTCGGTGGTTAGAAATATCCAAAACAATTGCTGTTAATTTGTATTCTAGAGAATGGCTATCAGTTACGGATGATGCTAAGCATGTTTTGTAGAAGGAATAAAGTTTTGAAAGTGGCAAGGAATACAGTTTGGTACGAATGTGATGAATACCTAGAGGAATGGCCATGAACGGAAGAAGACCATTAATTGAAATGTCATGCAGACTTGGGGCAGTATAGTGCCTAAGTCCATGACTACGTGGTCTGTGTTGGCTTCCATTCAATATATTCATCACATTCACCGAACTGCATCCTGGACTTGACAGATTACCTACACTTTTTATATTGTCATTGCAACCGTAGGGTATTGCGGTCCCCAATTCTCTGATCCAGTATTCCTCTCTTTGTTGACAGTAAGAACTGGACCAGTTTTTTTATCTTTATTTTGAAGAAGCCTTTCGATGAATTCAGCCCCATATGAGTGGTGAAACAGATCGGCTGAAAGAGATGCACAGTTTGTGCCCATTGGAATTCCGATAGTCTTTTGAAAAACAAGTCCTCCAAATTGGACAAATATATTGTCGATCAGAAACTCTAACATTTTATCTGAGTTTGAATATTCACTTATTTTCATAGCATTTCTTAAGTCATTACAGTAGTTTTTTAAACAACCACTAGCATTTTTTTCACTTTTTTTCTTTGTTAATTTTTTCAATAGATTTTACGAAATTCGAATTAGTAATTTATTCTTTTTTAGGAAAGATCTTGACGACCTTCAATTCACACTGAACACTCATAAAAAGCATATGAAATCAGTTGAAAACGGGAATGCAAAAAGCCTATTTTTATTTACACTTGACAGAGTTTGATAACGCGGAAGACCGTTTTTGTGTAATATTGATATCAATGAAATTTCTCAATCTGAAGTAGAGACAATGTCAAAAGAGATATTTATCTCAAGCGGTGTCCTTTTTTCTTAGTGTGTCTGATTTTGCCATTGTCCATGGATTGTCGTTCTTTTGATTGACGGTTCGGTTCTCACTTACTATATTAAATGTCAGGCAAAATAGAATCTTTAATCAAATTTAATTTAAACATAGTTTATTGTCAAATAACAGACAAAATGATTAGTCATGAGTTCTAAAACTCAGTAAGCTCTTTCTATTACATACATTGCAAAACATTAGTAACATATTACACAGGAATAAGAACTGTTGGCGAATGCAGTCCAATTATATCCCCCCTCATTGTACCCTGAATCATATATGGTAAGTGCAAATTCAAGTGTATATGTGAACCCAACACAGAAGTGGACATAGTACAAGTGTGGAGACAATACAAGTATGCAAACAATGATACAGCCCTCAAGACAAAATACTCTATAATGCTCGAGTGTCAAACTGACTAAGTCGGAAAAACAGAAAGTTGTATCCCGATTGGTCTGAAAAGGAATCCCACAATATGGCATGACTATATAAAAAAATGACAAAAGCGGTGATAAAATTTCAGATCTGCATGTACCTTTTTCCGTTGCTGAGATAAATGCGTGTAAATTGTGTTACAAGCGTACCAACACACCAACAAAAGCACCCACCCACAGAATGAAAACAGTAAACCCCCTCACACCGATAGAGAGAGGGGTTATAAATATCAAAGTTATCAGCAAACAGATCGGTGACGGACTTGAAAAAGGGAAGACACGGTACAACTCATCTAATCTCACCAAAAGCTAATTGTCCATCTATACACTTTATTCAACAATTCTACATCAAAATTAAATTCCTCAATTCCAATTCTGTTTTAACATTGTTGATATATGGACTTAGAGTGAAAATTTAGCCAAATTCATTGATGCGGTCAAGGTGACATAATTCTGGTATGGATGTTGGTGTAACCACTTACAAACCATCATCTTTCTATGATATGTAGGTGCTGAGATATTATGCAAACGAAAAATAAATTATCGAAAGAATTAAGTAAAGTTTAAGCCAAAATATGGAAAATTATAATTTTTTTTTCAAAAATAAAGTAAGTAAGAACTGAACCGTCAATCTAAAAGCGAACATTCCAAGGACAATGCAACACCAGAAACAAAAAAGGAGGAAAAAAATAGAGACACAACATGGGTACGGCACAGAAAAGAAAAATGAAGACACTCACACACAAAGATGAACAGCACGGACCCAATAAAAACCATGGGTGAGATGTGGTGCACCGGTAGAGTCAGCAGCTCCTGCTTCTTATAAGACAGCCACCGTGTTGAACATGTCAAATCCGGTAGTAAAGTCAAATTCGGTAGAGGAAACAACAATTAAGCTTTAAAGGGAAAGATCTGTTGTCATGTGGGAAACAGATATCCCATAGCGGTCCACAAGATGATGATGTCGACCGTAAAACTTCTGGAGGGATGACTTCAATTTTTGGGTAACGTACCCTTGTTGAAGTAGCCTATTTGTGAGCAAACGGGCTCTATCAAGGAAGTCACTGTATCGAACACAGGCTCTTGAATAGCGAATGAGCTGGGAGATGTAAACTCCATATGCCGGCGCT
>MJUU01053106.1:0-69462 GCA_002080025.1 Modiolus philippinarum | reverse complement strand
GGAATACAACATAAATAATATATAATGCAAAATATCTAGGGTTAAAGTATGGTTTAGAGAACATGACATATAGCACACAATGACCAGGGTCAAAATAAAAGTTAAGGTTAGGGGTCAGGGTAAATCATGGTACAACATTACATAACAAAAAAAAATAGGGTTAGTGCAAAGATAAGTGTTAGGTGAAAGGTTAGGGTTAGCATGAGATCAAAGATAAGACTAATAAAAGAACCTTGAAATGAGGTAGGGCGAGACTAATAAAAGAACCTTGAATGGAGGTAGGGCGAGACTAATAAAAGAGCCCTGAACGGAGATAGGGCGAGACTAATAAAAGAACCTTGAATGGACATAGGGCGAGACTAATAAAAGAATCCTGAATTGATGTAGGGCGAGACTAATAAAGGAACCTTGAATGGACCAGTGAGACCAAAGCTTAAAGCAAGACATAGGTGTTGAGAGACCAAAGGTCAGCGACATACTAAATATAGCAGACACTTCTCGGTTCCGGAACGGAAACGATCTCCGGACCCGGAATCGGGAGGGACTTTTAGACTTATTTGCTCGGAGTTTAACATAGGGCCTATGGATCTGAACTAGCGTGTTCTACTACTTATATGGTTAGATTAAGCAAATAGAACAACGCATTTATTGTTCTACATCTTTTAAGTTGCCATGTGAATTCAACGAAGAGCAAAAAATCCTATCTCATAGTTCAAGACGACCCCTAGCACCGGTTTGAGCTGAATTGACTGGCTAAATGTTGAAAAACGCTACGTCCATGTATCCATTTTGTCATGGATACGGGGTCGTCAACAAGCATAGATCATATGGGTAAAATACTATTACAAACACTGTCATACTACTACCATCTCTGCCATGTGTATTCTCAGTTTGATTATTGATTGTGATTTTACCCGGGATTAACCCACTGACAGTGTGACGGTTGCTTTATACAGAGCAAGACAAGCTTACGCTTCCGATACACCTGATGTCATCCTTGATTTTTATAGGGTTCACATTAAGTGCTTTAGTTTTGTGTGTTGTCGTGTACAAATGTATATCATACTGTTGAATTTTAGTTTTGTCTTCGATATTTATGATTGTGGTAGCGAATATTTAAGAGATTTACAGAAGCTTTGAAAGTTTAACTTTGTACTGTTTGAGGCTTAAAAAAGTAACATGTAAAACGGATTTTAACTTGTTTTGTCTACGGGTTAAAAACTGACATTCACCGATCGGCTACAAAACATATTTAAAAATAAAACATAAATACTCCACTGACTGTGTGACGGGTGTTATATGCAGAGCAGGACAAACTTACCCTTCCGGAGCATCTAGTGTGCTACTGTGTTTTGGAGTTCAGACTGCTAGTGCTACGTTTTGAGTGTTGTATTTTTTTATATTCCTTATTTTTTGTGGATGTGTAGTGTATTTTGTCTTCTGTCTTTGGTGTTCTCGTTTTTCCCTTCCCTCCATATACTTTGCTTGATTTATGTAATCTTGTGTTTTGATCTTTCGGTAGTCTACCACCGTTGTTTTGGTCAGTAGTTTCCAGGAGATTTAATTAATTCTTTATATATTTATGGAGGATTGCTGATAGCAGCAAGGCCACGAGTAGCTCTCCTCGATATCATGGAGATATCATGACAAAAAAAAAAAAAAAAAAAAAAAAAAAAAAAACCGGACGAACAGATGAACGACAAACAAAACAAAGTAACTGCATAAGCTTCCATTAGCTAGGATGTAAAAAACATACATCAAACTTTGTTGATGCTGTGTTGTAATTTTTATTTGATATGATTTTTGAAGCAAGTGAGTATAAAAACGAATAATACAAGGACAATTACAACATCAGAAAAACTAAGAAACAAAAGCATTACATGGGTACGACACAGAAAGAAAAATGAAGACACACACACTCAAACGAAAATGAGCAACATGGACCCAAAAAAACACGTGGTTGGGATTGGGTTCACTGGTAGAGTAAGAATCTTTATTTGTTATAAGAAACCCGCCGTGTTGAACATGTCAGGTAGTAAAGTCAAATCCAAGACAGGAAAAAACAACCAAAAATGTAGTGATGACTTGAAGTTATTTGTAACAAAGCCTATTTGTGAGCGACCGAGTGCTATTAAGGTAGTCACTGTATTGACCACAGGTCCTTGATTTGTGATATGCAAACTCTATATGCTTGAGTTGTTGATAAGTTGTTGCAAAGAAAAGGTAATTTAAGTTTACTATTAGAAAAGTGAATTCATCACGTTTTTCATACAGCCTAGTTTGTAGTGTACTTCTGTTTTAAATATACATTAATGTAGGATCCTTAATTTCGAGCTCTTTGGATCGACAAGATTAAGAATATCATCGAAGCTACGGTTGTTTTGTGAAAAATGTCATCAATGTAACGGAAGCTGAAATTAAAGGATTTGGGCTAGTTTTCATCTTTTTTTTTTTGAAGAAGCCTTCGATTAAATTTTAAAAAATAGATTTAAAAAAAAGTGTTGTTTCTTGCAAGATGATTTTGCAAATCGTCGGAAGACGTATCCGTTTATTAAGATTTAAATTAAACAATTTATGGACATTTCAATATAAGGCAGCAAAATACAAACCAATAAAAAAATGATGTGAACCAACTAGAGGCTCAGAGACTAAGCCCGTATCGCTCATCTGACAAAATGCTTCTAAGCCTTACCAAAATGTTAAAATGCTTAGCACTGGTGATCGATGTTTTTGTCAAACCAATGGAAATGAGAATTTTTTTAAATGAAATATTTGATACATTATTGCTGTAAAACCTAATTAAAGTTACTTTAGAAATTATCACAAAAATATTCCTGAAAAAAAACAAAACATTTGCATTCTATTTTCGCATTACAAATATTGCCAGAAAAAGTCCAATGACGGCCACAAATATCATACAACACCATGATGTTGAGTGCTCCACCTTCTCTTCTTTTTCTCTTGTTTGTTCATTTCCAAGAACCTGAAAATTAATAAGTATTTAATGTGTATTCCAATTTAAAGGTAAATATTTAGTTCTTTCAGTTTCATTTTCACAATTGACTCAGTCCTGTTGCTAACTGAATTTTACTGTTGTTACGAATGTTTTTTATCACATTGGCTATATGGGGGAAGGTTTGGTCCAATAATTATATACTATTAGTTATTTGTTTTGTGAGTATGGAATTCTCTGCTTGTATTACATCGAGTGCGATAGCACGAGATGCAATACAAGCTGAGAAATCCATCCGAGCAAAACAAATTACTAATAGTGTTTTTATCGCTAATTCTGCTATTGATATATATCAGATTTATGTTTCTTTTTCTACTGAAATATTTTTAAGGTTAAACATATAATTTTGGGTTGAATATAGCGCTTTCTTGCATGGGATTATTTTTCTCACGAAGCGTCACGCGACGTGATATTAATACGCTGTTGCTAACGTTCCATAGAGATTGACGATAATATGTTCATATCAGCGCAGTGCAGTGATACTAGAATTATTGTCGCTCGGGAACAATTGAAAATCAAACAAATTAGCGATAAAACTAGTTTAACCCCTCCGCAGCAGGTTTGCGCCTGTCCTTAGTCAGGAAATTTATTAAGCCTTTGTGTGTCTTGTCTGTTTTCTACCTAGTTTACTTAATTTATGTCAATAGAATGGTGTTTATTTCTCTGAATTCGATTACCCTTTATATAGGGGCCGACTCCGACATGCCATTGAATGTGGGTTTCCTCACCGTTCATTGAAGATCTTATGGTGGCTTTGAGTTGTTATTACTCCCCTTTGGGTCGTACAGTCCCCGTTTCCCTTCTTTTTCTATAAGAAAATGTAAACTTTTGTAGCTCATTAACAAATTTAGTCAATAAAAAGCGTCGTCAAATGAATACAAAAGCAACAATCTTAAAGGGAAAATTCGACGAAAAACTAATTTTGTGGTATATTGCTTAATAGAAAATGATGAATATGTATCAGGCCATAATTAAAAATAATTCTGTTTCCCCTTACCCGACCCTACCTAATAATGTTGAGTGTAGGAAGAATTTTTTTTATATAATTTTGACTAAAAAGAGGTTAGAAATAAATGTGGTCTATCCAAATTTGAGTAAAAAAAAATTTCTCTCTGAAAAGTCAATAAAATTATTTGAGTAGGGCCATTTTTTAAGGGTCGGTAGGGTAAGGGGAAACAAACATTATTTTAATTTTTGCCTTAGTTATATCAATACTAAAACGTCGAGTAATACTAATAATTGAACAAGACTGTAATTTCCTAACGCGGTCTGCCTATTCGTGTTTGATCATTGAACATTTTTCTGGCTATTGTTGGATTTTATTTTTCCTTATATTTTGATTTTAATGCAGCTGATGAGAAGTTACTACTTGAAACATGTGTACAGCATAGAAAAAGCTACAGTTCATTATGCAACCTAGATAATTTTTTTTGAAACCAGTAGGTAGATGCCAGTGCTGAGTGAACAAAGATTCCCAAGGCTATTTACCAGCCAAGTGGACGGATTTGTCTGATATGAAGAATTTTACCTTGTATTTTTTTATATTATTAATTTGATATCGTTTGAGAAATTTAATTGGCGGAGAAGTGGTCACATGACTCCCTGTATAAAGTGATATTGCATGGCAATATCGCACGTTACTAAATATAGACCAAAATAATCTTTCATATCAGTAACTAGCATAGAAGTATTTTATAATCAGATGAAATGAAATTTTACTTAAATAAAGTAAAATCTTTTTTTCTTTTGTGTGAAATTTATAGGATTTAAAGATCAAACTCAATTATATATCCTTAAAGGTTTATACAACTGTATATGCATTTGTGAAATATAGGCTTTCTTTGTTTTAAGTCTTTTTTGTTCTTTCTTGTAAATTAATAATATGTGTTAGAGGTCGATATAACATCATATCGACCTCGTACACATGCTATAATTGTATAATATACAAATCTAACTAACTTTATCAAAATTATAACCCCTGAAAATTCTTAGGCTTCATTCCATGTAGAATACTCGGTATATGTCCTTGGTACTGAATACAACCTCCTATTTAAATATTTTTGGTAAGGAGTATTTATCTCCAACAATTTTTAGGTAATGGCTTTCCATATTTTATATTCAAATGCTGCTGATGAAAAATTACTCCGTTAAACGCGTGAGTAAAAAAAAAACGACGTAAGTGCAAATTAAGTTTCTGCTTGGCCATTTGATACCTTATATCACTTCAGTGCAAAACACATCAAAATATTAAGAAGGCCGCAAACAAAACTCAAAATCTGATAATCTGATAGACAACTTATATTCATTAAGGTATAACTTGATGAAAGGCAAAATCAGCTAAGATCAGAGCTAAATGCTAAGGAGAGACTTCTGAGTATAAAGCAAAATTTTCCAAAATTATGATATTGCCAGTTTCCAAAAATCCAGTTCACCGAAGTACTGACTACTATATTGGTGAATATCTTCCGTAACTAAGGGACCGACCATTTAACCTGAAGGGGGGGGGGGTTATGGTTTTTTTTCTGGACGACAATTTATTTATTTTTTTCACGTGTATCAACAAAATATTTTTTTTTCAAAATTAAAAAACATTATTTATTTGGGCAGAAAGCCTTCTTCAGAATTTTTTTTCCATCATTTTGGCAGCCAAAATATTTTTTCACATAAAATCAACTCCAAAATATTTTTTAGAAAAAACCATACCCCCCCCCTTTTCAAGTTAAATGGTCGGTCCCTAACAGACCACATTTAAAATCATCTGTCCATTGATAATAAATGACAAAATACTGAAGTTTTCTGCACATGCCCATTGCGACAGCTTATGCCTATTCTCTTTTCAGTACATATCAAATCAAAACGTTTGGACGACCATACACAAATATTTATCCAAAAGACTCTAAATTGAAAGCTAAAATCAACTGAGGACACAACTATATTCGAGGGAGATACTCCTTATTTTGAAGATTTTATTCAGACATAAACAAAATGGGATTACTCCGAGTGAATGGCGCACTTCATAAGATCACCATTGTCTAAAAAATCACCACTGTCTTTTCGAAATTCAATCTTGCAGTTCTACGGAGAGCTATTTCAGCTATAAAACGTTTTATTTCCCCTTAATGCGGATAAGGTTTATATTAAGGAGGTCCGTTCCTCATGTTTTGGTATTTTTGTCAGATTTTCGGAATGCTCGGGTTTTATCCATTGAAAAGTATTATAATTTTTTTGCTCATTGACCCCCTTATTTTTTTCCATAATTTCATTTTATACATCTTTGTGATCATTCTGTAAAAATTTCATTTGATCCTATTTATTCTGTCACATTCTTTCATGGTCAATCCTTGTTAATGTTTATCCTATGAAAAATCAGAGGAGTTCGGTTTCCCGCCAAATTTTAAGTCACTTAAATCTCAAAAACTAGATAATCAACCTATCAATTTTTTTCGCTTAAATTGTTTCTTTTTAAATTTTCTAATATAAAATCATGTTTATTTGAAATCCTATTTATTTTCAAATGGAGTAGCGAACCCCCTTAAAAAGTGTGCACTTTTGACTTATATAGTTTCTTTTTTAGCACTCACTTTGATACTTTTTTTTACTTTTATTTGAAATTTAAGTTTTTAGCACGTACCTGTGTCATGAGTTCAAGAACTGGTATGTCTAAAACTGGTATTGTACTTGATATGTATGACATACTTGGTTCAAAATCTTCACAGTAGTTTGTAATTGTTTTTAATCTTGGACCTATAAGTCCTAATTCACGTTTAAACTCTTTCTGACGTTGAAGAACTCTGATATCATTTGATGGAAATTTATCTGCATGTGTAAGGACTCCAAAAACTGTTATATCTGAAAATTGATTTTTAGTTTATATCAATTTCATTTGTTCAAATATAAACAAAGGATAAGGCAAAAGTGGTTTCTCCCGAAATCTTCTCCTAACCTAAACAATAATTTACCCTATCTATATATAATTACGGAGAGGTCTGTATATACAAGTAACATACATGTATGTTGTAATTAAGATAAAGAGTGATACTTTTGTCTATACACATAACTAAATACCGAAGTTACTGTGAATTTATTTTCTGCATATGCGCATTTCGACAACTTATGTCTCTTCAGTGCAGATAAAATCTAAACGTTTGGAAGACCATAAAATCAAATATGTTAAAAAAGCTGATAGAGAAGAAATAACCAAATATGATTAAATACCAAATACCCACATATGTTAAAATTGTACTTGTAAAAAATGGATAACAGGAAACACCTACAATGGCTGAAAATTAATATGATTACATGCCACAATCTGACAGGGAACTAAACAGAAAAAAAAACACGAATAAGACAAAAGACAATCGTACACAACGAGAGGAACTCGGGACAGCCGGACTTGGTACCGGAACTAGCATAAGCCAGCAGTAGGGTTAAACTGGTTGATGGTTACCAAAACCTCCCCTTTATCTGTCCCGTTTCCCTATTGTATAAAAAACATACGAACCCAATGCATGTAGACTACTAACTCCATGACAACAATCTTGAAAAGGAAAGGAGAGGAAAAGAACAATAAGTAATTTTGAAAGATGGGGCAAGGGGTGCTCGCCGCTAAACTGTCGGCTAGCCCAAGGATCCTAGTCTGCTGGTAGTACACTGTCGCACTACGGAAGAAAAATCAAACTCAAAACTTCCCGAAATCATCATAAATTTCAGACATCGGCTGTATCAGTGACAGGCCAGTATGTATGCAAATTTTCACGTCACTAGTTCTCAAAGGTAATTTAACTAATGCTAGCAGAATATCTTGTCGGTATCCCCTATTACGTAAAGAATGTAAGTTACGTCCCAACTTTTCTTGGCTTTTTATCGATTTCTGGCATTTTAACAACATTTCAGTAAAAACGAAGATTAGAAATGCCCTTAGTTATAAGCTGTTTACGAGTAACGCAATGTTTAGATATCAAATGATCATATCTATTATAAACCTTCTTAAATATGAAATCTTTAACCCTGTTGTAAACGTTTAGCTGTGATAGTAAGGTTACGTTCATTAAAATCGTCAAGAGTAGATCAAACTCGTGCGAATCGTACCTGTTGAGAACTAAAGGAATGTCGCCGTCAAGAAAAGGGAAGACGGTAATTGTGAAATCAAAATTGTCCCGTTTATGTAAAATTTATTTTTTATGTTACCAGAGTCAATAATGATAGTTACATTGTAGATCTAGAGAACGGCAGTATTGGAATCATTGTTAGCTTTATTTAATTTCAGTTGTTGCAGGTAAATAATGTCTACATATAAAAATCGTTTTATTAATAGTTCAGGTCTGCATCGCCTTTTCTTCAGTAATATCTTATGAAGTTTTTGCGGTTTTGAAACTTTGTGTAACATTATAATATAGTTTTCTTTGGTCGAAGTACAAAATTAATAATTTGACTATCATTTTCTAAATAAAGTAATCAATCCATTAAGAAATATATATATTAATCTCTAGTGAGTCACGATCGACGGATAGGGATAATACGTTCAGTGTTAAAGTGCTTTGTACAATTGGCGAGACAAGTTCTTCCAGATATGAAGGGCCATGGCCTTGCATGCTGAATGAGAGTAATAACAAAATTAACGGAAAGAATTGTCAAGAGTCATAAGACAAATCAGGTGCAAAACTACCGGAAAATTGATAACAGAAATGAATATTTAAGTATAAATACAAATAATATAAGAAGTAGCATAATCAACTATAAATTATGTTGTTATGTATCAAAGAGTAACCTTTCATCAGCAGCTTTTAGCTTTTCAATAGATTTTGATAATATATATTATACAAATTTATGCGCACAGAAAGAGATAACTGTTGTATGGAATTGATTTAAACGCTGCTTCCATCGATATTTATTTTCATAATGTTCCAATAATGACTATGCTAGTGTTATTTAATGATAATGAAATGTTTTGTCTTGGAACATTGTCATCGCCTTTGGGGTTAAGGCACGTATTTTTATACGAGAACAGTTTTAAAATAATTTCAAAGGAATCATTCATAAAGCCTTTACCGATTAAAAAATAGATATAAAGAAGGAAAAAAATATTGTATAAGGTTATAAATCCACTTTTTTCGAAAACCAATTTATAAGGAATAGTATGCTACGATGATAAACAGGTGTGCAATATGCTTAATTTTCTCATTGATAATTTATTTGTAACATTTGGAGGTGCTAATTATTAATAATCAACAGCATGTTGGTATATCAATGTGAACGAATTGTGCCCCCTACTCGCAGATTTGATCACTTCTTTTTACTATCTACGACCTTTAAATAGTAATTACTTTTGAGTTGCTACCGGATATTACCGTACTGGAAAGGGAGGTTTGGCGCGCCATTAAACCGGTTAAAACCCATCATTTTTAAATGCCTGTTCCAAGTCAGGACTTTTGCGGTCTTCAGTTTTCCGATGAATTTCCACCTGATTTGTCTATTTGCCTCTTGGACTTTTGCTCTTGACAATTCTGTCAGGTAATTTTGTTATTACCCCATTGCCTTGGGAAAACTTATTTTGTTTTATAGATGATATATACAGCTCTATATAAGATGAATGATAATATATTTGTAAAATGAGCTGCAAATTTAGAATAAATGATTCTGAAAATCAACAGTGATGAAAATCATCTTTTTATTCCTGTTACCATAGAAAATCAAGCAAGGTCTTCGCCTGGATTTGAACCCATACTTAAATGTCATATAAGGCAATACCAACTGCATGTTGTGCAGACTTTTAGACAACTCGGCCTAGCTCATGTTAAAACTTTAACATGGTAAAGAAAAAAGAAATGATAAACTTATTTCTATTTTCAATGATAACTGCAGGTGTTTTGACCCCGGTTTTAAGATTACGAGACATGATGCTACCACAAGATAACGGCAGTAGAATACCGAAGGAACAAAGCACAAAATTACACAAATCAAAGTCCAGAGACAAGGCAAAAGCAAGAACACCAAAAGACGGAAGACCAAAGACACCACCTGCCCACAAAACACACGAACATTACATATACAGCACAAAAAACTAAAGCACTAACAGTATGAACTCTCAATAAACAAGAGTGACATCAAGTGCTCCGGAAGGGTAAGCATGTCCTGCTCTCTGCACAGCACCCGTCACACTGTCAGTGGGTCAATCCAGGGTCAAGTCAAAACCGGTAATGTCAAATCCGGGAAGACGCGAATCTAGTTGAAAATGTCAGTTTTTATTTGTGACACTGACATTTCATATCTATCTATGATGTCGTGGTGACGGCCATAGAATTTCTGAAGGGACGAAAGTAGCAAAGGCTGAACATATCCCTGATTCAGCAGTTTTTGTGACAGTACTTTGGCTCTTTCTACAAAGTCACTGTATGTACTGCACGCTCTACAGTAACGAATCAATTGTGAAATATATACTCCATATGCTGGGGATGCAGGTATATTGCTGCAGAGAAAGGGAAAGTTCACGATTGGAAAGTCAAAATCATCACGTTTGTCATATAATCTAGATTTCAGACGTCCATGTTCGTCAATGTATAACGAAAGGTCAAGGTATGAAGCAGAATCGGGTGTATCGGTTGTCTCTTTAATTTCAAGTTCATTGGGGTAGATACGATGTAAATATTCTTTAAATCTTGGGTTATTAAGAGAAAGTACATCGTCTATATATCTGAAGCTGAAATTAAAAGTCTGGGCTAGTTGTTTTTGTTTCTGTTGTATCAGCCCTTGTAAAAACTTTGTTTCATACGAAAAAAGGAAAAGGTCAGCTAAAAGTGGCGCACAATTTGTTCCCATAGGAATCCCTATTGTTTGTTGAAAAGAGGAACTAAATAAGGCTAACAATGATTCCAAAAACTGCAATTTTCTGGATCTAATCATCATCATTGACTCTGGTAAACAAAAACTAAAATATATCATAAAATTGATGATTTTGATTTCACTATTACCAACTTCCCTTTTTTGGCGGCATCGTTACTCTAGCTCTATCTTACGGGGTGTGTAAATCTCAACTTCGTCTGTTCTACTCTTGATGAATTTAAGTAACATAACTTTGCTATCCAATCCTATCGTTTAAACAAGGTTAAGATTTCAAAAAAAAATAATCACTTTTAATTTTTTTTTCATAGAAGAAATGAACATTTGATATCGAAACATGGCATGATCCGAAAACAGTTTATTATTTACAGCAATTTTCATCCTCTTTTTCACGTAAATGATATTAAAATTGCCATTAATTGATAAAAAAAAATCCGGAAAACTGGGTCATTACTTACATTTTTTACGCGATGGGGGATATTGACAAAATATTCTGCTCGAATCTGTTAAATTGGCTTTTGGGTCCAGTGACCTGAAGTTTTTACAAGCATACTGGTCTCTCACTGTACTGAAATACATGATGATTCTTTACCAAACCTTTCCGAAATTTTGAGTTTGATTTTTCTTCCGTAGTGCGACGCTGTTTTACCAGCAGTTTCGACATCTTGAGCTAGCACGCAGTTTATCAAAGAGCACAATTTGAACCATCTTTCAAAATTACGTTTTGTCATATCATTTCCTTCTCAAGTGGTCTCAGAGTTAAAAGTCTACCTGTTTTGGGGTTTTGTTTGTTTGTTAATCATACTATAGGGAAACGCGATGGATAAAGGGGAGGTCAGTTAACACTTGAACCGGTTTAACCTTACCACTAGCTTTTGCTAGTGTCTATACCAAGTCCGGCGATCCCGAGTTCTAATTGTTGTTTATGTTTGTCTTTGTCTCTTTATTGTTGTATTTTTTGCGTAGCTCTGAGGTGAAGGGAGACATGTAATTGTGATTATCAGTCATTGCGGGGTTTTGGTTTCCTGTTACCTTTTCTTTTGAAATGATCTTACTAATACATCCAAACTTTTAGAAATACATTCAAGAAGTCGTACATACGATATGAACATATAGGTCTCTTTAGGGTACAGAATTCTTGTTATACAATTTGTTAATATTCTGTTTTTAAACAATTGTTTTATGTTTCAAATTATAAAATTGTTTTTTGGTCACTGTTCATTTAAGTGCGAAAACTGAATTGAATATTTAAGGATTTTACATGGAAATAATAGAGAAATTGACCATATCAGTTGTTAACTTTAAATTTTGGTTTACACTTTTAATGATTTTTTTTTGTTCACATGTAAAAATAAGTAAAACAATTAAGGGTCACCGTTGAAATTAGAGAGAAAAATCGTAAAAACTTCAACAACAAAAATTCTTTCTTGTTTTCGTTATCATTTTACCTTTCAATCCATCAAAAAAGTAACCGCTCGTGTGGTTTAGTTGATTTTTTTTGTATGAAAATGTTGTTAAATTGACAAGAAACAAGTATTTCAAATACTGTGGAATTTTCTTGACATTTTATAATAACCTTGTTGACGTCCTGAACGTATCGAACCCGAATTAACAAATAATGGACAAATTGAATAAATAATATCACGCAGACACCTTCAATATCAAAATATTGCGTTGATATTGGTGGACTGTTAGTTCCCGAGGGTATTCACCAAATCAGTAGCCAATACATCGGTGCTGGTCCGGAAAACGATTTTATTTGACAACTTGCAATATCTAAATTTCTGAAATTTTCAATTAAAAGGAGTATCTCCCTCTTGCAAAGCTCTGTCCTTATCTGTTATTTTTCTTTGGCTTTCCTATTTAGATTTCATTGGTAATTTGTTCTCTATCAGATTTTAAAAATATTTCTGTATATGGATTTCCAAATGTTTTGATTTGATCTGCACTGAAGAGACATTATTTGTCGAAATGCGCATATGCAGAAAGTAAATTTATAGTAACTTAGGTATTTTGTTATTTATTTGTGCCTGAGTTGAAAAAAAGTAAATGTGAATTGCAATGTCTGCTGCTAGGCACACAATGACATCTACATGTACCATAAAGCTTACAAGTATTCCAAATTCGAATGCTAGACGTAACTTACATTCTTTACCTAATAGGGGATATTGACAGAATATTCCTCACGATTCCGTTAAATTGGTTTCGAGATCCAATGACCTGAAGGTATTACAGGTATACTGACCTCTCACTGATACCGCCGATGTCTACTGGAATCTATGATGTGTCTTTACCAAACCCCTCGAAGAATTTTGAATCTGATTTTTATTCCGTTGTGCGACAGTGTTCTACTAGCAGACAAGGCTCCTTGAGCTAGCCGGCAGTTTAGCGGCGACCACTCCTCGACCCATCTTTCTAAATTATTTTTTTTCTATTCTTTCCTTTTCAAGATTGTGGTCTTGGAGTTAGTAGTCTACCTGTATTTGGGATTTATTTATATGTTTTTTATACTATAGGGAAACGGCATAGAAAAAGAGTAGGCTTGGGTACCCATAAACCAGTTTGACTCTATCGCTAGCTCTTCCTAATGCCAGTACCAAGTCCGGCTATCCCAAGTTCCTATCGTTGTCCATGTTTGTCTTTTGTCATTTTATTGTTTTTCTTGTGTGTTTCCCTGATGGATTATGGCATGTAATTATAATTTTCGGCCATTGTAGGTGTTTCCTGTTATCTTTAGTACATTAATAAAAGCAAATTATAGGAAAATGGTACAAATTCCAACCTTGCATACACTAGAGACTGCAACTATATATTAAAAGGATTTTAGACTATTAAAGATACATCATACAAAAATTCTTTAGACTTCCTCAAGTCCACAATACAAAAGGGATATTCGCCTGTATCGATTACATATTCGTCTGCATTAAGTACACTCTATACAAAGGATATTCGAATGTATCAAATGCCCATCCACAAAGGATTTAGACGTCACGAAGTATAATGAGGATTTTAATATTAAAAAACAATAAGTCTCCACAAACTTCCTTTGGGAGACTTAGTTATCATAAACGACAAGTTTGGAGTGTATCAAGTATCAAAACACATCTTTTCCAGTTTGTTTATTTTTCTGTAATGTACTAAATAAATTAGTGACTTCACCCTACAGTATTATCTGGTTCCTATAGTGCCCCGTCATTAGGCTCATGAACTAAATGCACCATACAACGCTATAGGAAAACAGTTTCTTCGGGATAAGACTTTAAACGATTCCTGTTCTATAAACAATACTTTTAGACTGTTACAAATACAGTATATAAAACAACCAGACTGATTAAAGTACTATAAATGAGAATTTTAGACTACATCAAATACTCTATAGATTGTAGCAAGTACTATAAACGAGATATTTAAACTTCACCAATACTTTATAAAAAAAAAAAAAAAAAAAAAAAAAAAAAAACTTTTGTAAACTGTACCAAGTCCACAACGTCATAAAACTGAAATGCAATTACCTCTGTTTGGTCTGTTCTTTGTTTCTCGTATGACCCGAAGCAGATTTATTGGCAAACTGCGATCTGGATCTAGGGTGCATACAACTATTATACGATGAACCACATGGTAATCAGGTCTTTTGGAATATATGCTCTTCAATTTATTTATGTTCTTTCCATTTTTCTTATAGCATTCAAGAACACTGTCTAGAGTTTCGTTGTTTTGAAGTTTGCCGTCAAGAATAATAGATAATAATTCTCTATTTAATAGTGAATCTTCATCTTCAAACCCAGTCATATCAAGAAATATTGGCATCAGCGTTTTGTCATTGTCACCATTTAAATAGATGTCCTTATTGAAACTAAAAAAATATTTACATGTATGTTTTAAAGAAATATGAGTTGCGTTTTTCATTATTTTGTTTGGTTTCAAAGGACTCGGCAGTTAGAGAAAATAAACTGTGTGAAATAGCAAAAATAAAAAAACAAAAAATTCTCGTGATAAGTAGTATGCATGAGACTTGGGACTTCAGGTCATTTATTTCCGATTCTGCGTTACAGAGTGATTTGTTCTCACATCAAGTCCGAGTTTTCATGCACTGTTCAAAAGGACTTTTAACACTATAGTGTAACCTTGTTAATATTACAAAAAAATAATAAAAATGCAACCCATAAGCATCAAAACGGTTGTATAATTCTTACACGGCTGCCTTCTTTTGCTTATCACTCAGAAAAAACGCCAATTTAAACCCCTTTTGTAAAAAGAGACGTTTCTGCTCATATTTTACATCTGAGTTGTGTAAGTGTGATAGTTGCTAGTTGTAAGCAGTTTCCAGTGCACATATATTATGTTTTGATTTCTAGAATTTTGAAATTGGAATATATCATTTGTATGTATCGGTATTGAAAGGAGTTTCGACAATCAAATACTAAAAATAGCAATCACGCAAACATGTAAAATTCCGAATATGATCTCGGGTTGAATTTATACAAAATAAGTGGATAAGTCAGAGTGCTTAAAACTTTTCGTCGCATGAATTATTAATTTCCTAGTATACATACAAAACAAAGTAAAGTACAAAGTTCAAGCGATTTGTTTCGTGTGAAAATTAGTTTTCTTTTAAAACATTTTAAATTGAGCTTAATAACTAGCTTACAAACACTCAATTGAAACCATTATCTACAAAAAGTTTAACTCAAAAATGAATGAATTTTGAATATCCTAATAGACCAGAGGACTTATAATAAGTGCACTTGATTCTGTATTTTCTATGTACATGTTTGTCTTATTATGTATTTGTTCCAGACCATACGCGTATTTGGACCGTACGCGTACGGTCCGGACCGTATGCGTATACTCATATGGTCCGACCGTACGCGTATGGTCGGACCATACGCGTACGGTCGGACCGTATGAGTATACGTGTACGGTCTGCTACGAGCTGGACCATACGCGTATATTTAGACCGTATGAGTACAAAGAAAAAGACAGAGACTATATTCGTTATTCAAACAAAGAAGTGAGTTACATTAAAAACTGATAGCACTAACTATCACTGAAAACCGTATAAATTATTAGGTCTTTATAAAAATAATAATTTCTATGTAACTGAAATAAAATTATAGAAGTAGTGAAATAGAAAAAAAATATTTTCACATAGATTTTAAAGGTGATACATTAACTTCCTTTTTACAATAAGAAGTTTTGGAATTCCTTTTTGGAACAATGCGTTATTTCCCCTGTTTTATTTACTCAGCTGTCTCTTTACGAGATTTGGAATTTGCACCCTTTTTATTGTAATTAGGAAACATGTTATTATTCCTCAGAGGTGGTATTCAATGATTTTGTTCTCAAGATTTTCAGACAAGAAGACCATAAAATAAATACAGATTAATACATGGGCATTTCCATATTGGCCTGGTTATCATCCCGAGACACCCATATTGGCCAGAGACGAAGTCGACGTTTAGAAATGCCAGGCCGATATGGACAGGAAGTCGTTTATTTGCCCAGGCCAATATGGACCGGAAGTCGTTTATTTTGTCTGAGATGCACGAGGAGCATAAAATAACCTATTATTTTCCTGGGGTGTGAAAATATGGACAGTTTACTTCCGGTCATATTGATCATGCAAAAACGCTTTTATTTCTACTAAGTATGTAATAAATCATTTTATTTCAATTAACATCCCATTTATTTTTTATGAAACACTAGTTTTTTTTAATTATTTTATCTCATATAACATTCAATTAATAAGTCAAGTTTATGAAGGCATCTCCAAAAAATTATTACGGTAAATTCTTATTTTTTTTCTTATTTTTTTTTTAAATAACGATTTTTATAAAATCTAAGTTGTTTCTAAACATAAGAGCTTAATTCATTCAATAATATTTTTACATTATATTAAGTAATTGATATATTATCCAAGAACACGCAGGACTTCGAAATAGCCAGACCGTATGGGTATTTCGAAAAAATACTCGTATGGTCCGGACCGTACGCGTACGGTCCAAATACGCGTATGGTCTGGAACATATTTATATATACGCTTCATGCTTAACATATGTACATGTAGCTGTGATTACTAATGATAGTATGTACTTTCTATTATTAGATTGTCATACTTTGTATTATCATTTAGGGACCGACCATTTAACTTGAAGGGGGGGGGGGGCTATGGTTTTTTTCTAAAAAAATATTTTGGAGCTGATTTTATGTGAAAAAAATATTTTGGCTGCCAAATGATGAAAAAAAAATTCTGAAGGAGGCTTTCTGCCCCAAAAAATAATGTTAATTTTGAAAAAAAAATATTTTGTTGATATACGCGAAAAAAATAAATAATTTTTTTCGCACGTAGCGTGAAAAAAAATTTCTGTCCAGAAAAAAAACCATAACCCCCCCCCCCCCTTTCAGGTTAAATGGTCGGTCCCTTACATACTGGAGAACGCCTTGTTAATATTTACAACTAGTGTCGAATTCATTTGTCTCTGTGTTGACAATGAAATACGTTTAAATTATAATAAAAGTTAATACAAGCCTTCTCTTTCTTTTTACTAAAGAAATCAGCAGCAAGTCAACAGTAAATGTTAAATGCTATTTACCTGTACACTAGTAACAATGGTATTCTGTACATGTCAAAACCTTCTTACCTATGCACTAGTAACAATGGCAATCGTCATATATATCAATATGCAAGTGAAGTGGCGTAGCAAGAAGCCATCGGCTTAATGATTATTTTAGAAGTTAAATATTCTTACGATACGCTTTAATCTAACATTATGTATTTAAATAAACAATTGTCCTTTCGGAACCATTGCACACGGATATTGATGGAGTGGTTTAATTGTAATAAAGATTTACCTGCATTGGGTTTTACTCGTAAGGAAACGGGATAAAGAAAATAAAGAAAGAGGAGGTTTGGGCATTCATAAACCGGTTAAATCCTACCGCTGGAGTATGAGTACGAGCAAATTATCATTTGTCTTGTTGGTGTTATGGTGTTGCTAGAAGTGACGTCACAGGAAGTGACGTTGACAGGAAGTGACGTTGACAGGAAGTGACGTAATCGGAAATCACACAAGCGAAAGCGGAATTCAAGTGACGAGAATAAAGTTTTTATACTGCGCATGCGCAACCAGAAGTAGCCCTTATTGAAACCCTATTCGGTCATATTGACCAGAAATGACGTGATGGATCAACACGTGACTCCACAGGAATGTTGTATAATCTAAGTACAGCGTGCATGTTGGACTGGAAGTAGGCGTGTCCCCAGATTGTAGACAGGAAGTGGTCTATACAATAGCCCTATTCGGTCATATTGACCGGAAATGACGTAATAGATCACCACGTGAGTCCGAAGGGTCTTGTTTAACACAAGAACAGCGCGCATGCATGACCGGAAGTATGTGTTTATCTCCTGTAAGCCGCCATATTGACCGGAAGACTGGTTTTTATAATCGGAACGACTCGGGCATGCATGGTCGTTTGGATGTTTTCGGAAGTTGTGCTTGTGTGGTATTTCTATGGATGTTTCTATCACGTCCGCCAACATAATCTTCCAAGGGATACCTCTTACTTTTTTTCCATTTTTCAACTTTGTTGATTTCGTCGTAGACTTAGGCGAGATAACTGGCGATTAAATGATGTTTGTGCTAGTTTATGTTTATGTCTACGAATATCTAACACGACACACGAGTTGCTCACAAGTATACTTTTAGTTGAGCTCGCGCGCTCGTTTCACTATTCGGCGGCGGCGGTAGTGGGAGTGTCCATTTGTTGTTTGCGGCGGCGGCAGTGAAGGTGGGAGTGTCCAATGGAGGTTTAGCGGCAGCAGCGATGGTGGGAATGTCCATTGGTGGTTAAGTGGCGGCGCCAGTAGCACTGAGAGTGCCTATTGGTGGTTAAGCGGCAGCGGCGATGATGGGGTCGAGGATGAGGTGGTTGGATGATAGGCTACTGTGATGGATGAGGAGGAGGAGAAGGAGGAGAAGGAGGAGGTGGTGGTGGTGGTTGGTTTTTATGGGGATGGGGTTTGGTGATCGTAGTATAGCACTTTTTCATTTTTGGGCAAAATGATCGCTAACAGTTCGATACATTTTCATCTTTTATTTTATTCAAACAAAAATTCTGTTTAAAGGTACATTGGTTATCGAAATGGATGTCTCCAAAAACTCAAATATATAATGTTGGTATTTTTTTTTCAAAAAAATGAATTATCGTTTATTACGAAATGCAGATTTCAGTTACCTTCTTAATGCTTTTGTTTCCTGTATACCAAGCCCTCCATAATCGCCCATTTTTGCAATTTCTTTCCAACACGATTCGTTGTCATCTTTTAAGCTGGCAAATATTGTATTTAGGAAAGCTGATTTACCACAACCTGGAGGTCCAATAACTGCTACGTTTAATGGTTTCCTATCTGCACTCTCCTCGCCAACAAGTACTCGGCATTGTGACAACAGTTTTGTTTTCCTTCGTTTCAATTCAGGAAAAACAGACTGTGCTGTGTTCATGATATGCTACCTGTAAGTATCGAAAATATTATCCAATATAATTTGTTTATGTTTTCAGACTTGAATAAAAATTTAACATCTATCGTCTACACAACATGAGCAGGGCTGAGGAATGTGAATAATGATAAAAACAAAACATGTTAAAAATGATAGAATGCCCAAGAATTCAGTGCAAAATTTGAGGTGTTTTTGTGGCATTTGGCTCATGCAAAAACTAATCTCTCACTACACAGGAAAACATACAGGTTATTTTTATATAGAAATATAAATAAATCAATCATGACTTATTTTTATATTTTTGTGCCTTTTTACGGGTCTTGAAGTACATGCACTTACCTGCAAAATGCAAACTAGTTTCAAAGACAATATTCCCATACGCAAATGTACATGTATTACTTAACACCTGGCACAGGAAATATTTTAAAATGATACATTATAAATACTTCCTTCCTTATAGTGAATTTCGGAAAGAAGAAATATTCAACATTGATCTAAATTGTTCATTTGATAATAATATTTTAATTTTCTATCAGGTAAAAACTCATTCAATAAAGAATACGATTCAGATTAAGATTAACTAATGCAAGTGTACATTGTAATGCATGGTCATTTTACACGAATAGGTATTTGTGCAACAATAAAAAGGGTAAATAAATAATATAATACCACAGTTACTCTAAAATTTAATTTCTGGAGATGATAATTTAGACAACTAATGTCTCTTTAGTGCAGATCAAATTTAAACACATGGAAAACCATAAGTGGAAATATGTGTCAAAGCTGATAGAGATTAAACAACCAATTAATGAAAAGACAAAGTCAAATAAGGACAGAGCTTTGCACGGTAAAGAGATATTTCTTTTGTTTAAACAAAGTTTTCTAAAATTTGGTTTTTTAATTCCAAATAAGCTTCGAGCAAGAAACGAAGAATACTGTATCACTCCTATACTCATAAAAACACTATTGAATATGTTCAGATACCCACGCATGGGCGATTTCAGATTAGATTTGGATGCTTTTAAAGGGCACCTGTCTAGAAAATAGCTTACATGTGATGAACAATCAAATGCCCGATTTGCGTTTGTTTTAATCTGACAATCATATTGATCGTCATAAATGCAATATAAATTATAGTGATCAACGGTTTTTTTGCTGTAAGACGATGGGTATTTATCGTTTAATTCTTGTTTAATTATTTTTTCCAATTAAAACATCTTTATTCTAATATGGCTCTATTTAATCGTCAACCAGTATAATACTCGATAACCATATATTTCGCACATGCGCAAATAGTGTCGGAATATGAGTAGAAGGGACGCAAAACACCCATGTTTTATATTTTGTTTGTCTTAGTTTGTGAAGGAAATAAATGTAAAGCATACTATATAACTTAATCATGCCGTTCAGACACGTTAATGTGAATTGTTTTGCTTTCGATTTGGATTTTGCACTTCCATCTGTTTGAAAAAGTCATATTCTGTATTGTGACGTCATAGACACAGACAGCAATGGAAGCGGGAAATCCGCCTCCTCAAAGGTCGCTTCAGAATGAAAACGTCCGTTTTCTGGCATATTAGAATCGAAATAATTCATGGCAGGTATATGGTTATTGTCATTTAACCATGGGCTGGGCCTTTATATTCATAAATTTAACCCCTCGCTAACGTTCAAGGTTAAATTCGAATATAAAGGCCCAGCCCATGGTTAAATTTCCAATAATCATATACCTGCCATGAATTATTTCTTAATAAGAAGGCTGCTCCATTCACCATACTGCTACAATTTTAATAGCATGGTACCTGTATATCATTTTTACTCGAAATGAACACGGTAACATACACGAGTAGACCTTTAAATTTTAATGATGAAAACGATGAATCGAAGTAGGCATCGTTATTCTCCCACAAATGATACATCGAATGTATACATTAAACAAAAGAAAAACAAAAAACAAAAAACAAAAAAAAAAAAAAAAAAAAAAAAAAAAAAAAAAAAAAAAAATAATACATAAAAAAAAAAAAAAAAAAAACAAAAAAAAAAAAAACAAAAACAAAAACAAAAACAAAAAAACCCCTAAAATAACAAAAACAAATCAAAAACAAGAACAAACAAAAAACAAAACAAAAACAAAACAAAAACAATCGATACAAAAATAAAATCTTAATTTAAACCCGTCCATGAAAATGAACAACATTATTTCATCGTTTAGACATGGAAGTAAAATTTACTTCCACGCTTGAACATGAATTTCTTACCTGTTGCCTTTTTTTTTTACCATAAGCACATTCACATGATTCATCAAAATATTAAATCCTCAGAGAAACGATAGAGTTCTGGTAAACTTCGATACGATCTAAACATCTGGCCTAGTCAGTTTTGTTTTTGTCAAAAAATTCGTTTTTAATTAATATACATGTACATGTGCATGTATAAATGGCCAGGTGTAAATTTGACCTAGTTCTGTTTTCATCCTAATCCAGACTTCACTTGACTTATAAAGATGATAAATTCCTTAGAAATATACCAATGCCGTCTATTTTACATTGACAATATTCTCCTTTATCATTAAGCAAACAATACCAGATGAATTATTTAAGTGGTAGGCGTCGTAAAAGAGATAGTAGTAAAGTTTATTGTCACAAGATATGAACCCGACTTGAGACCTTGGTGGATTTGTCTTTACTTTGTGTCGAGGTTTTCAGTTAAAAGAGTCTACTAAATGTTTTAGCTACCCGATATCAATATTGAAATTAAAGATCGCACATGATCATATTATTAAAATATCGAAATATTGGTGCAAATAGTGTAGGATTGAATAGTGCCCGGTGTAATAAAACTGTCCGGACTTAGTATTGTTTACCTATGATAAAGTCCAAGGACGGAATAAAAAGCTGAAGTGATTTTTTTTTCGGTCTCATTTAGGAAGTTTTCAATAGAAATACAACACACCTGGACACAATTTCACAGGACACTTGTTTGGCTTACAAAAGCAAATTATATCCTTTGAGTCCAAGGTCATTCGGCCTGGAGTTCATATACTTGAAATAACATGTTACACGGTCGAGGTTTTCTTCCGCTAGAGGAAATTACCTCTGAGTTCTATTTATAATTATTTCAATGACTTTTGAGCACTTACTACAATAGTCTTTAATAAGGTAACCCTCATGTGTTGTATACTTAACTTTTTATGTATGTAACCATACAATAGTAACAAAAATTATATTCATATGTTTTTCTGTACCAAAATTGATTATTTTATTCACAGTTGATTGGTAACAAAGAAGCATTTTTGTAGACATCTGACATTTAAGAAAAGAATGTGAAAAAATATGAATAATTCTGATATGATTGCTTATTTAAACACTTTGAGTCCACTACAGGAGTAAAAAAGTGATAAATAGAATGACTTGTTCAAATTACTCCATCAAAAAAGCCGACCATGCCCAATGTTACCTTGAAATAACACATTTTCTGAGCATGATTTAATTGCTCTATGGTCAGTAATTAATAAGAGAGAAGTAATACTATTTGTAAATTTCCAAAGTAGAGCGACAAATTTTATGAGAGAAATTCAATACATGTATTTAAATTATAGAGACAGACTAAAACACCTAGGCAATACAGAAAGTTACGAACAGATGTAGATATTTAACAAATTGGAAAATCAAACCATAACAAGTGGACACACACACAAGAGGCCAGGAAGTAGATTGCAAACATTGTCTCCCTATAAATTTGTATACTTGGGATGTCCTAAAAAAACAAGGTGTGTGATGACACAGAAACAGTAAAATTTCTATCAGTTTTGGTATTTTTTTTTTTATATTTCACATACTATTTATCTTATGCTGCAACAATCGCTGTATTGTTCAGATGTATGAGAAATATATAATTGACGTTTAACTTAAAAAGCTTTGTTTTAAAACCAGCTCTATCTGATAGTCAACAGGCCGGAAAGTACCCCGGGGGAAAGTACTTCGCAAAAAAAATTGTCCCCCTTGTAAATCTGTTTACCTTAGCCTCTTCAGATAGACAAGATGCACCATGATATAGCAACGGAAATAAAACAAATCAAATTTGAGACATTTGCGCTATGTTTTAACGTTTCATTTATTATGTTTCTTATGTCGCAACAACTAATGTATGTGTAATCGGGCTTCATCTGGCCGATATAAACAAATATAACACACTCTCAGGGTCAAATGGATTCTTTATTTTCAAGGCTAGTTAATGCAGACATAGGAAAAATACCCTGTAATTATAACAATAACAATACTAAGTCTACTGTTTAAATTAGATTAACAATTCACCTAAAATATATTACTATATATAATAACCAAGAAAATAATGGGTTTCCTTGTATTTGTTTGTATTAAAAATAAAGGTGTCTCGTGTATATTTATACCAATTACGCCAATCAATTACTCCATTTTAAATTACTGGTTTAAAATGTACCAAATATACAAATATGAAATACTTATGCATTTGTGAAAATATGCATAGTATCAACTATTACACGACATGCATTAAGAATATAACAAAAAGCAAACGGTTGTTATGCAGACATCACATTATGTTAGTGCCACATAAAAATAAAGCAGACACTACATTCAAGCATTACAAAGCATAAAACACAAAGATGACAAAAACCTACCTCGCATGTAGTGCAACGGTTGTCTACACATCAAAACATCAATACTCTTCAAGTACCATAAGTATGTCAACTGTACTTCATTACATCTGAAGGACAAATATTTACACTCATAAATATACATTCAAAAATAGAGGCTTGTATACTTGTAAATAAAAGTGATTATCTCCCCCTTAATTATTGCTTTACTGAAATTTATACATATCAGTTATATTTCGAGTTTAAAATCATTATCTCTCACTCATACAATCAGGTAAAACATGATTATATTAACAAAAACATTTATTTAACCAAGAGGTTAAAGTTTATCAGTTTAATGCATTTTAAATGCATCTCATTTAACCTTTTATACTAATTATTGTAAATCCTGTTAATATTTAAACCTATTTAATATTTTTAAATTCAAATCTCTCAGAACTCTCACACTCATATTCATAATCAATCAGTCATTCATGCAATACACAAACAAACTCTACTATTATACACTCTGGAATATTAATAATGGAATATTATGTAAAGGAGTTAATATAGAAAACTGACCTTCAGTAGAAATAGTAAAATGTCCAAGATATGAAATTGTCCAACTTCAAAATTCACCAAAGCCAAAACATGGCCTCTCAAAAAGACATTTTATAGCCAACTGACCAAAGACAATAATTTCAAAGACAATAGATTCCCGCCTAAATGACAAACCAATGAAAGCAGGAATTTAATGTAACTACCAATGGAAAGTGGGATTTCCATATGACATAATAGGAATACCTAGTAAGTAAATATATATATGATACACCTGGATGAGTATCAAACTACCTGTAATTAAAAATATGGGAGATAAATACTGCCAATACTGAAAGGCTAAATAAAAATAAAGAAACATTCTGTATTTATATAATAATATAAATAGAGCATCAAACAATCTAAATTAACTGTAAATATAATCAAATATTTAAAATATAGCTCTACCACACACTCTCCCAAGGTGTAAAATGACGTCCCGTCTTTTACAGTTCTAGTGGTGGTTGACTACATCCAGAATGGCCAGTGCTGTCTCTTTCTGTAAACCTGAAAACAGAGGTGTATTAGCAAGAGAGCTAATATACTCGGCCTTCTGTAACCATTCTGCAGTTGACTCTTGTCTGTGTTGAAATCGAGGAGCTGGTTTCGGTCTAACAGCCGCCATGTCATATTGACCCGACGGGATCCATGCTGGTGGTCTGCGGTCTCTCGTCGATCTTCTAGCAGGCACTGGTGGTGACTCTGCTGCCTGAGGTTGTTCATCAACAGGTGTGTCTTCCTGGTCACCAAACCCAGATGGGTCGGAAGCGCTTCCATTGTCATCTGCTTCCATTTCAGGCCTTTCATCAGGCTGGGCGTCCCCAGACGAAATGGAAACATCATGTACTGGCTCCTGGACAGATGTGTCGTTAGCAAAGGATGATTCGCTGTCTACTGCTTCTTCCAGTACAAAGCCATCGAAATTATCGGTTGACTCATCAGTTGACTCGTCAGAGGATTCTTCCGAATTGTGTACGGCTGTCGACCTCTGTAGTCTAGTCCTAGGTCTTGGTCTTGGAGTTGGACGTGGTGGTTGTGATGGTAAGGCCTCTCTGATGAATCCAACAGGCAACAATAGGTTCCTGTGTAGATTTCTGGAACGTCCTTCACCATCCTCTCGAATGACCGTGAAGACAGGGATGTCTGGGTTCGGTTGGTCTGTGACCACATACGGTGTATCCTCCCAGGTATCTGAAAGCTTTTGCTTTCCATCAAATGCAACAATCCTTACATGTACTAGGACACGGTCTCCCTTCTGTATGGATGCACCTCTAACTCGTAGATCGTACTGGTCCTTCTTGTTGGACTGTGCTTTCCTGGTTGCTTCTGCTGCCAACTGGTAAGCTCGTGCCAATCTGTCACGAAGATCCTGCACGTACTTCGTGCTAGGAAGCTTCTTGTCTTTGTGACCAAATGCTAGGTCGATTGGAAGACGTGAATTTCTTTCAAACATCAGGAAGAAGGGTGCAACTCCTGTAGACTCATGGCGGGTGCAGTTGTAGGCATGAACCATGGGTGCTACATGGTCTTTCCAGTTGGTCTTCTGATGTTTGTCCAGTGTTCCAAGCATGTTGAGTAGGGTTCGGTTAAAACGTTCGCACAATCCATTTCCCATGGGATGATACGGCATTGTCCTTGATTTCTTCATCCCAGTCAAGGTGCAAAGTTCTTTGATAACCTTATTCTCGAAGTTGGTGCCTTGATCGGAGTGTATTCTCTATGGTAATCCATAGTGGAGAATAAAGTTATCAAAGAGCGCCTGTGCTGTGGTCTTAGCTGTCTGGTTCTTTGTTGGAATTGCCTGGGCATATCTGGTGAAGTGATCTGTTATCACTAAGATATTCTGGTGTACTCCTCTAGACTGTTCCAGGGTAAGAAAGTCCATAGAGACAAGCTGGAGTGGAAACTGCGTCTGTATGCTGACCAATGGTGCCCTTTGACTGGTTGGGGCCTTTCTTCTTATACATCTGCCACACTGTTGGATCCACTGCTCCACATCATTGTCCATTCCAGGCCAGTAGAAACGGTCACGAATGAGTGACATCGTTCGGTCTTTTCCTGGATGGCCCATATCACTATGCAGAGACTGGATGACTGTATCAACATGGGCAGATGGTAGGACTAACTGTATCTTCCTGTCTTCACAGATGATAACTTCCCGGTAAAGTATGCCATCCTTGGTCTTCAAATGCCGGAATTGACGGAGAAGTGGTGTGCTCCCGACTTCAGCTGATGTTGGCTTCCATCCTTCCATGACATACTTCACAAATGGCTTTATCACTGGGTCCATTGCTTGTGCAGTTGCCCAATCTATGATATCATCATCGATAAAGTCATTCTCCTCTGATGGTAAGGTATCCGGATTAACTGCTAGACTCTCTATGTAGTTAGTGGCTAAGCTAAAGTTGCAGATGGCCTCGACGGAGTCGATGGAAATGACTTCCCGTGTGTTGTTGTCATCGGATTGTGGCATGCGACTAAGTCCATCTGCATCTGCGTTGTTCTTTCCTGGACGATAGAGGATCTCAAAATCAAAGGATGCCAATGCTGCAAGCCATCTATGTCCAGTAGCATCTAGCTTCGCTGTTGTTAACACATAGGTCATCGGGTTATTGTCTGTAAGTACGGTGGATCTGTTGCCATACAAATAATCTTTGAACTTGTCGCAGACTGCCCATTTCAATGCGAGAAATTCCATCTTGTGTGGTGGGTATCTCTGTTCTGACTTGGATAGTCCCCTACTGGCATAGCTGATCACCCGTTTAATACCATCCTGCTCCTGGTAAAGGGCAGCACCTAGTGCAGTACCAGAAGCATCTGTGTTTAGTTCAAACGGTCTGTCGCTGATGGAATATCCAAGTATGGGCGCAGTCACAAGGTGTTGTTTAAGTTCGTCAAATGCCCGATCCTGTTCTGTTCCCCAATTCCAAGGTTTCTGAGGCTTCTTGGACTTGGACTTCTTGGTTCCGGTGTTCGGCATCAGTTGAGTCAAAGGCTTGCTGATCTTGCTGAAGTCTTTGATGAATCGCCGAAAATAACCAACCAAACCAAGAAATCGTCGAACTTCCTCGGGGTTGGATGGTTTAGGCCAGTCGACGACTTTCGATGTCTTGTCTGGGTCAATCTCCACTCCCTCTGCTGACACAACATGGCCAACGTAGGTAACCTTTCTCTTGAAGAAAGAACACTTGTCAGGTGCAAGTTTGAGGTTGGCTTGTCGGAGACGTTCGAAGACAAGTTGGAGATTCTGCAGGTTTTCCTCGTACGATTTCCCAAAAATGATGACATCGTCGATGAAAATGCAGCAGATCTTTAAGTGTAGGTCTGACAAGCATTCCTGCATCATCCGTTGATACGTCGCTGGGGCATTTGTCAATCCGAATAGCTATCCTTCTTGGTGATACGATTCAGCTGTCGATAATCTACGCAGAGTCGTAGTTTGCCATTCCTCTTCCGAGCAAGTACAACATTGGAAGCCCAGGGACTGTGCGATGGTCTTATAGCACCAACAGAGAGTAGTTGACGGATGTGATTTTTAACCTCATCAATAATGGCAGGTGGAATGCGCCGATATCTCTGCTTAAATGGTTTCTCATCCAACTGTATCGGAAGCGGCGGGATTGCCTAAATTTAAAGCTGAATTCCATGTTCTTCCTCCCTTTCAAAAATATCAATCATATGATGTATAATACCCTCAACAGTACCGGATGCTAATCTGATTGGACACTGACATTTCATATTACCTAACTTCCCTAAATGTATACAGGATTGAACATGAACTTTCGTTTTTCTGAATCCGTCTTTCCACACAAGAAATCGTTTAATATCTAAAGGGGACGCAGTTTCAAGAGAAGGTTTGTTAGGTAGTAGAAGAAAGAAATGAATAAGCGAATTTTGTAACGAAGATTTTTTCTGTTGATATGCAGAGCTAACGTTTTGATTGTGGAGATCCAAAATTCTTTCGTCGATCAGCTGTAAATCAACCACATTATCCTGAAATAACATTAAGCAAAAGATAATCTGTAGGCCACTAATGTCCACTTTAAACCGTAACTGTCTTTGATAAAACATTTTTTAGATGGGATTTCTATTACACCCTTCTCACCTTTGTGACCTAAAATACACGAAGAAACAATAAAATGTTTTAATGTCGGGTACCAAACAGGTATTTCATCTAGCAAAGGTGCAATGAATGTACAACCTTTTAGTCGTTGCTCTTTAAGAAAATTTAACACCGGAAATATAATGTTAAAAGGTGGATTAACATAAGTGTTTTTCTCTCGAGATAAGTCTTGTGCAAAACTATTTATTCCTGCTGAAAGCGGGGAAGGACCAGGAGTAAAATGTCTTAATTTTTCACCTGATGAATTAGTCATTACATTCGAGTCCAATGCCATAAGATCAATTGTGTGTGGGCCATATTGTTTTTCAACTTTTAACCAGGTATTTTGACTTAACATACAATCTGTGTAGGAAATCGAGCGTGATGGAGCATCAGCAGTATTCATCTCTGTTGAAATATAGGATAAATGTAAATCTATATTTAAATCACAAGTAACCATAAACAATTGTTTCAATATATCGTTTAGTGACTTGTCACGTGCACCTTGGTTTACCCATGCTAAAATAACAGACTGATTATCTGTCAAAATATCAACACGATGATTTTTGATTGAAACGGCAAGTGCTCTTAAAATAGCTTCAGCCTCTTTTAGATGTATAGGTCGTGTGTCATTTTCATCCCAGTAATCACCAAAATTTAATCCTTGAACTTCCCCAGATGTAACTGAAACACCATACTTGTAAAGAGAACTATCAGTAGCAATAGTTATCTGTTTATGTAATTCAACACGCCAGGGAACGAAACAGCCGGACGGCAAAGTCTATAATGGCTGCGTTTCTCATGACCCAAGTCACGTGACTTTCATTGAAAAATGCGTGTCAGTAGAATTTCTCAGACACGTGTTAAAAAATCCTGACACAACACAAATCTTCGATGTTTAGAATTAAAGTTGTATAACGCTTTCACTCCCACATTATTATTGTTTCTGTTGATGTCACTAAAATGCCTTAAATAAATCTAGCTTCTTTGCTATTTAACAAAAAGTTCAGCGTGTTTTCATCTGACCTAGTTTGCCGACGAGAGAAAAAGGCTGATATCTTCAATGTTACAATTAGAAACGAAAAATCCCTGTAGTATAAGCTGTATTCTAATATTCTCCAGCTTTCAATTCGTGAAATAAAGATATATATCTCGGATAATGAAATTGTGTCAGCTTTTTCGTACCGAACCGACGAATAAGGGGAATCCCCTTGTGGTGTTTAGCATTACGTGATTATTTTTATCGCAACTGCATCAGGAAGTTATGTTGACTAAAGCTTAAATAATAATAAAACAGCGAAGAAAATGTTTGTTTCTCATTTAATAACAGTATTTAATGTCTTTTGAATTTCATGGAATAATATTGGATCTTCATTGCATATTATTAACGGCAATCTCAAAATAGATCAGGACGAGTCATGACCTCAATTTGACCTGGTTCTCATAAGTGCGATTATGGGCTTTTAAATAATTAATTCGTGAAATATTTCAAAGTTAATATGATAATAACATTGTGTTTAGCAATGACTATGCCAAAATAGTGGTCAGGGTTGAGACCATAGTGCACGACCCGGAGGGGAGTGCACTATGTGTATTCAACCCTGACCACTATTTTGGCATAGTCATTGCTAAACACAATGTTATTATCATTATTATGCTGACTGTGTCATTAATTTTCATCTTTTTATTACAATTTCTAAGTTACTAAATAGTTGTTCTTTTCATTAGTTACTTTCAGTATCATTTCAATATCATGGAAATTTGAAAAAATAACTTTTTATGGCGGATCTCAAAAATTCATTTATTTCATGATATAAAATGAAGGGATAAGTAAAATGAATGGTCACAAGTGGGGTAAAAACTTTATTTCATTAGAGATATTACCAAATTTAGGTTGATTTCTGTAACAAGGGATCCCTACAAGTAACATTTTCATCACTATTTGATTGACAAGACTGTAGCTCCGCCTTCCAAGTCACGTGACAGGCATAGTACATGGCTGTAGGTATACTATGCTAAATAGTATATTAGGCACTATTAATGCAGTTTCTTACAGGAAGCATAATAAAATATAATATCGTTTTTCCTGTCCCAGGTAAACATTTTCCATAACTTGTATTAATAATTGGCTATGTAGTTTCAGGGGAAATTTTCCCAAAGGGTCCCTATGTTGGTCACTCGATTGTACAAGCTGTTTAATGCACAAGTGGTGAAAAAGGGAGATGCTCATAATTATTGTTGCCATTTCTATTATTTAACAGAATACGATAAAGGTTAAATTATACGAAAGAAAATAAGATTTTGGACAATTGGTAACGTGTAAAATATTTATAAACATATCAAAAGAAGTGAATGCTAAATAGGTGATGAACGGCGACAAAACCACGCCTCAACACGTGGTTTTAAAAATCCCAAACAGAAAAAAAAATATATTTCATATTTCTAAGTTGATAAGGTCAACTTTTTAAGACTCTAGTTGCACCATGGAACCTTAAAAAATAAGTGTTTCATGTAAACTTTACGTACATTTGGATATAAGCATATTATAAATCTACGAAAGTGGGAGGAGAAATCTAATTATCAATGCATGTTTTCAAACAAAGAGAACTCCGTAACCAAAACGAGAAACGGACTTTTTTCCTATTAATAAAGCATATATCAAAGTTTGTTCACGCCCATTTTCAGGTATATTCATACGCGGTAACGCATTTGTGTCAGCTTTTCAGACAAAGAATTTTAACCCTCCGCGTCGCCAAAATTTGTTTACGCTTTGAGAGGTCAAGTTTGATGCGAAAGTTCATAGTAGTTTTATGATATTTGGGAATCATTTTTTGCCGGACACCTTCAGAAATATATTAAATTTTGTGGAAAATTATCTTTACCTCTATATTTATTGAATTTGTAAGTAAATAAGGGGTTTTCCAGAGACAGGTAAAATAAACAAATTGTTTGTCTGTAAAGCGCCACGTGGCGGTAATATTTTAATCAATTATCTCCACTTGTTTCTCTGGTCATGAGAAAGGCGGTTTTAATGGGAAAATCGATACTTTGCCGTCCGGCTGAAAGAATCCCAACTATCAATAAAATTCCAGTGTTCTAATTCTGTTTTCAGGTCGCCAACGATGTAAACATCACGTGAATTTTTAATGCCTCGTGCAATAGCAGCATTCACCTCCCGGCAGTATAATTTTGCAGCCGGGATGACTAAGTTCATTGATACACATTTACCTGCGAACCTCTGCAAAGTTTTTATATCGACCTTCTCAGATTTCAAAATATAATCTTTCAAAAATATGAATGAACATTTTTTGTCGTATGGCAAAAGAAACGCTTGTTTTACCGAATCGATAATAAAACCTAGAAATTTCAGCTCTGTTGAATGATTAAATCTGCTCTTTTTTTATAGAAATAGTATATCCCAGTCTTGTTAAAAGTTCGATCATTATATAACTTAAAGTTTTAATATTTCCTTGAGAGCATCTAGGGTTATTATTAGCCACAATTAAACGGTCATCAATATATTGTAAAGTTGCGATGCCTAAACTTCTTAAGTGGGAAGTTACTTGCATACCGACTTTATGGTAAATTAAAGCTGAAGCTTTCCAGCCAAAAGGAAGAGCTGTGTAACAAAATACCCAACCAGCAAATTGAAAACCAAAATAAGTTTCGGAATTTTCTGTTAATCTGATGTGTTCATAACCCGACTTCTCGTCACATGCAACCATTAAAACATTTTTATCTACTATTCTTGGAACATGTTTTAGATTCTCTAGCTGGAATGGACAGTCTTTTATCCATAGATTTAAAAATCTTTCGTCGTGACATAAGCGAGGTTTACTAGGTTCCATAGTTAAAGGCATGATAATTTGAGGAAGCTTACACTCTCCCAATCTACCTAAAAGACGAATTGAACCAGATTTTAATTTTTCCGATAATTCGTGTACAAGAAAAGGGATAAATTGTCGACAAGAAGAAGAATTTTTAAAATACATCTTTGGCGGAATCTCAGAATCGTATGATTTTCCCTTGAAATTTCCTTTAAAACGTTGGAAAAAATCGTTTACATTTATCATTTATCATTTATCATTTAAAATGTCTAAACTATTACTGTGGACTGCAGGCGCAGGTTTGCCTTTGTTAATCGTTACCCATGTTGGATGCTTCCTAATTTCTGACAAAAGCGGCAATGGATTAAATATAATGTTTTCTTCCCATTCGTGCATACAAATCGGAGTTAAAGTTTTAGGGGATTTGTCCTCCGGATCCTAAAATATAAAATAAAATATTTCGTAAATCCAAAAGAAGCAACCAACAATAAGGTACGAAAAAAATAAAGGCAAACCGCGCGCCAACAGCCCACGTGAACAAAAGTTCACTAGGGATTCAGTGTCCCCGGACTGAGACGCAGGGTTTGAAAAATAAAAAATAAAACATATATACAAAATATGTTGCGCAAATCCAAAGATTATATAAGTATACATATAAGAGGCACAATATCATATTAACTAGCATGCAAACATAAAAGCAAGTAAAATCAAAATAACATGAATATCAAAGAACATGTTTGAAGGTTCTATTTATTTTTTGCGCTTTTCATCTTTTCACAATCCTTGATTGCGTGGTCGGTTGAATTACAAAAATAACAACTGCCTCGTGGTCTCCATTGATTTTGTCTACTTGTGAAACCTCTACGGCTAGGTTGATGAGAATTGTAAAGGGGGAACATTCCTCCCTGTGGCCAACCAGACATATAAGGAGGGAAACAGAAAGGTGGCGTAGCCTGAGGCGGATACAAATTACTTAGAGGTGAAACCGCTTCAAAAGTTTTAGGAGAGCTTTGTGGACCAGGCATCTTTTCCTCAACTTGTTTTTCTTTGATGCATTTCGCCATCGCTTTAACCAAGACGTCCTTGGCTTTCCCGCCAATAACACTTAAGGTAAAAGATGCCAGATTCACTTGTCCTTGATGTCTGTTTGCCTGTCTACTTAGTTCCTCAAAAATATCTGCTTCAGGATCATTAACCTGACGGGCTTTTCTTGCTAACTCATCGAGACTCAGCCAAAGTAAAGCTTCACTAGGATTGTTTTGAAGAGAGAGACTTCTCACCTTTTCTTTTAAATCCTTTATAGGATCGTTCCTGGACTTTTCCAAATCTGTTACTCTTTGAACAAGATCAGATCTTTTCTTTTTGGGAGCTTGAGGTCTCAATTCATCGTCATCATCAGTATCCTGAGGAATAAGATTAACATTTTCCAAAATACGAAAAAATTGAATAGTATAAGAAACAATATGTATATTGCTAAGATACAAAACTAATGATAACTAGATCGAATACCATAAATATATCATTTGCGAGTTTGTAACGTATAAAAGAGAAATACAGTTTAACGTAGCACAGTCATCAAATATATCACATAAAACTCCACCCACAACTAGCTGCACTCACATAATAAAACAAAAACAGATTAAGTCTGACTCCTCCTACTGATGAAAAAACAAACAACATCATAATGTGTATAAAATACAAACCTCAAGTAGGTCATCCCCGGCTGGCTGACCGAATTCATTTGCTAGCAGAATTGTCACATGTACGAGCTTTTTCAGATTATATTCTGTTATAGTGGTTCCTGCTAAATCCAAAATTTGAACAGCATCCTCTCCAGTTAACGATTTAAATCCCTTCTTTAATTCACCTGAAGATAAATCCTCCATCCGCTCATTCGATTTAAAACGTGCGTACTCCATACGACTATTAGGTTTGAAATCTTTGAATCTCTTCAACACCTTAAGAATAGCATTGCTACCTTTTAAATCGTGTCTACGCTTCAGTACCGTTACTGGAGGCATCTAAAAGTACAAACAAGAAACACTATAAAAACTAGACTCAACAAAAAGAATTCACAAGTAAAACTATAGCGATTCTAAAATACATATCTATATATTATATAAAAAATGGACACATCATGTCCAACGGAACAAATCACGTTCCAAAGAAAATATACCTTACTCGAATCACGAGCTAAAAAGACTAAACAAGTCTAAAGGAACACATCATGTTCAACTATAAAAGGAAAAAAGAAAAAATATAATTACCTCAGCAGAAGAGATGGTTACGTCCCGGCAGCAAGATCCAAACTGAGGCTTGTATCGTCTATCGTTCCACTTCACTGAGGATGATGGCATATCCAAGTATGGGCGCAGTCACAAGGTGTTGTTTAAGTTCGTCAAATGCCCGATCCTGTTCTGTTCCCCAATTCCAAGGTTTCTGAGGCTTCTTGGACTTGGACTTCTTGGTTCCGGTGTGCGGCATCAGTTGAGTCAAAGGCTTGCTGATCTTGCTGAAGTCTTTGATGAATCGCCGAAAATAATCAACAAAACCAAGAAACCGTCGAACTTCCTCGGGGTTGGATGGTTTAGGCCAGTCGACGACTTTCGATGTCTTGTCTGGGTCAATCTCCATTCCCTCTGCTGACACAACATGGCCAACGAAGGTAACCTTTCTCTTGAAGAAAGAACACTTGTCAGGTGCAAGTTTGAGGTTGGCTTGTCGGAGACGTTCGAAGACAAGTTGCAGGTGTTCCTCGTACGATTTCCCAAAAATGATGACATCGTCGATGAAAATGCAGCAGATCTTTAAGTGTAGGTCTGACAAGCATTCCTGCATCATCCGTTGATACGTCGCTGGGGCATTTATCAATCCGAATGGCATTCTACAGTACTCGTAGAACCCTAGCGGTCCAAATGTAAAAGCGGTACGCTCCTTATGTTCCTCCATGATCTCTATCTGATGGTACCCGCTTTTCATGTCGACGGTGCTGAAAAAGGTGCTACCTGCTAGACAGTCAAGCAGTTCTTCAACTCGTGGAAGGCTGTAGCTATCCTTCTTGGTGATACGTTTCAGCTGTCGATAATCTACGCAGAGTCGTAGTTTGCCATTCTTCTTCCGAGCAAGTACAACAATGGAAGCCCAGGGACTGTGCGATGGTCTTATAGCACCAGCAGAGAGTAGTTGACGGATGTGATTTTTAACATCATCAAACATGGCAGGTGGAAGCGCCGATATCTCTGCTTAAATGGTTTCTCATCCAATAAGTCAATCAGGTGTTTCACTGTTGTACGGCCAATGTCGCAATCATCTTTGGCAAAGATGTCCACATAAGACTTGATAAGGCTAACTCCAGTTTGTAGTTGATCATCAGTAAGATCACTCTGGGTTATCATTACTTGGTCAAGTACAGATGTAGTAGAAGATGATTGAAGTTCTTCCTTGGGCTCGATGGTAACAGGTTGCACTTCACATATCACTGCCTTAGGAGGGATAGTGATAGTCCTGGTAGTGACGTTGGAAATCTGTACGTTCACTATTCCGTTGTTACCATATGTATACTGAATCAGTCCTGGTTCAACTTCGAGATTTCTAAAGTAAGGTTGCAATTCACGGGACTGTAGCATAGCAGGAGTTGTACTGAATGGTAGCTCCTTGTCAAGGTATCCCGTTATCTCTGTATAAGTATTCGGCTTGATGGTAACTGGTGTCTTCATGCCGTTTTTAACTACTGCTAGTCTGTAGTTGTTGCGAGCAAGTTCCTTATCATTCAGTATGATGGTACGAAATGTTAAGTACCAAGCTGATGATAAATTACAAGACTGCAGAAATCTTTCACCGTGATGTTCTTTAAGGTGTGACATGACTGGAAGTAGGATATTAGTGCCCAGTAGTAATGGTACGTGTGTTGTAGTTAGTATCGGGGATGACAAGAAGTATAACTGGGTATGCAGTATCTTGATGTGGTAATTGGATATCTGCTTCAATGAATCCATCATATGGTAGTTGTTGACCTCCTGCACACTTTATATCTAGGATGGTATTAATGTCCTGTAGCTCAGTAGCTGGCATGTTGTTGGTAAAGTAAGAGTGGCTGATGGTAGATACTGTTGATCCTGTGTCGAGCAGAGTTTTCACTGTAGTCCCATTCAGTACAACTTCTGTTTCGGTTGGCCTTCCAAAAAGTCCAGGTGGTGCTGGTGTATTACCAGTGCTAGGACCTGCTGTTGATGATGCCAAGCCTATTGATGGCCCTCCTCCATAGGCTTCTTCCCGTTTAAATCCTTCTTGTAGTAGTTGGGTGGATTTACACAGCCTATCTTCATATGTCCTTCCTGGCCACACCTATAGCATACAATCTTCTTCTTTCCTCTAGTAGTTGTAACAGGTGTTGACTACTGTTGTGGTTTGTTGGTCCATCTCGATGTTGTTGGTGTGGACTGTTGTTGTCTACTCTCCCATCTTGGTCTGGCTTGTTCTCTCCTAGAGCCTTCAAAACTCCTGCCAAATCCTCTACTTTGGTGTCCACCTCTTTCCCATCTATCAAATCTGGCTGTCAGTTGTTGGATCATGCCCCTGAACTCATCCATCTCAGACCTATCAGGTGGTACAGATGACTTGGATGTCTGGGGCTTCTTCTCCTTTCTCTCTTCATGGTCCTTCTCGATGTGTCGGCGTGCTACTCGAAGTTCATCGAAGTCCTTGATGGCATCATATTTATAGCCGGATATCTCCTTTAGCTCTGTCTTTAATCCAGTCCATTACATGGAACGGAGCATGTCGTTGGCACTCTTCTTGTTGACAATGTCCTTTTCTACTGCTTTGCCGATGATGTTCTCTAGTCGGCAGCTCCATTTGGTGACGGTCTCATCATCATCCTGTCTGGCTCTATAGAACTCAGCAAGTAGATCTTCTTTTTCTTCTACATCACCATATATGCTGTCTAACTTGTGCAAGATTTCTGGTATGGTTGCTGTCGGACCAAGGTGCATCGCAATCATTCCTGCATCCCCTTTAAGTGACTTGCGAACAGCATAGCTCACATTCTCTGGACTATGTAATTTATCCGCCATGAGTCCACATACTTCATACCGCCAAAGTTCGTACCTGGCTTCTCCCTTGTTGTTAGATCCTGAGAAGATGGATATCTTAGGTGGATCTCTCATCTTGGATGAAGTGATGTATTGTTTGGTTCTAGTTGGTCTTACTGGCTCTTCCTCCTTGACTTCAAGTTCTCCACTAGCAGCAAGGTATCTTTTCATCCATTCCTTCAATCCTTCTGCTACTTCTCCCCTTGGTGTTTCCTTAACTTCTTCCTTCAGTAACTCTAGGAATGCTATATCCTCTGTTGAAACATTAGTAGCCATGATGTACTATAAATCTAAATAAATAAATTCTGAAATAAATATGAAAATCAGAAGTCCAAAATAAATACAAAAATACCTGAAATAAATTGAAAGATATCTGAGATATCTGAAATAAATTCAAAGTATCTACAACATAATGAAAATATCTGAAATAAATACAAAATGAAAAGAAATATCTACAACAAATAGAAAGTAGATTCTGAAATCAAAATGAAAATAAATGACAAAGTCAATATAGATCTACAAAGAAAAATGAAATCCTAAAATAAATACAAATTCTGAAAATGAATTGAAAATTCTGAAATGAATAGAAATTTTCTGAAATAAGTAGAAAATATGAACTGATTAAGTAGAAATATAATCTGGAAAATAAAGTAAATATCCTGTAAAGAAGAAACAAAATGAATATTAATTCAAAAGTGCAATCTGAAATGTGAAATAAACAACAAAATTCACATATGTATCTAAGAATGAATAGAAAATGAAAATGTAAATATAGAAATAATCTGAAATCAAAATAAATATCTGCAAACAAAGTCAAAATGTGAAATGAATGAGAAAAATCTACAATGAAAAATACATGTCAATAATCCACAAATAAATGTAAAAAGAAAGAACCTACAATGAAATAAGTTCCATTAAATATCTACAATCAAAATAAATAAGTGTAAATCTAAAATACAAAATGAAATAAATATAAATAAGTATAAATCTGGAATACATAAATCAAAATAATTATAAATGTATCAGTATGTCAAGTACCAGATCAGATAAATTCTAAAATAAATACAAATATTAAACACAATAATATAAATACAAAGACAATATCTGAAATAAAGTTAAGTTATTACAGAAAAATAAATATCAAATTAGTTCAAAAGAAGTAAACAAACTACATCTCCTGAAATAAATACAAATAATCTACAAGAAATATCAAAAGATAGTGGTCAAGGTGGAGATAACTCCAACAAAATAATACAAGTATCCTAAAATGAATAAAGATAACCTAAACAAAAGGAATCATTCTGAAATAAAGTAACTAAATAAAGAAATAAATAAATAATACAAGCTGAAAAATAAAGAAAAGGAAAAATTAAATGTAAACCTACAAATAAACAAAAATTTCTGAAATCAGAGAAAATGAAATTATCTGAAGTAAAATGAAAATACAAATTAGTATCCCTGAAATACAGAAAGACTAATAAATGTACCTAAAACTGCAGATTAAATTTCTGAAACACAAAATTTAATAAGTAAAACTGCAAAATACAGAAAAATAAGTATTAAATATATCTACAATACAAAAAGATACATATTAAGGTACCTAAAATACACAAAATTAAATATTAATGTACCTAAAATGAAAAAAAAAAGATGTATATTAATACATGTATATCTGAAAAACAATAGAAAAGTATCTGAAAATAATCCAAACTAACACGTATTAGTTTACTCTATAGAAAATAGGTTAACAATAATACACAATTGCTTACCTGCAGGATGCGGTACCTAAACTTGGATACAAGTTGAAAAGCTATTACGTTTACAACTTGTCTCAAAATTAAATGAAAACTAATGAACTAAATGTAATATAACTAATAATCAATGCTAAATCATCAAATGCAAATTATGACAAGTTTACTACAAAGTGTGCGTGGGCAAAGCAAATCAACTATATGCAACACAACAATCACTGGACCTGTCAACAACCAACTTCACCTAATTACAATTACCTCCCTTTACACTAAATACCAAACACTACTGAATCCTAACAAAAGATAATAGAATGTCAGATCAGAAGTCTAAGTATCAAAGGATAAGGGTATTAGTGTTTCATGGTGTTGGGTTCGGAATAGTTAGTACTGTTAAGGTGATACACAGGTTATAAGGTACTCATTTACTCAACACTACTGTACCCTGCTTATATTCCTATTTATATGTGAAAGTTTACTAAGTATTTACTTCAAGTTATATGTCAAAATTTAAATATATATGTACTCAATGTAACATACAACAATATAAGTATACAATACAATTCACATACATAAGTGAAACATGAACACAATTGTTACAAACATGTATCACAACACATAATGTACTCAACATAAATGTACAATCACAATATCAAAGTACAAAGTCAAAGACAAACACTACATATAACATATAATACTAACACATATGATAATAATGTACCAAAGTAATGTCTATATATGTGACCAACAATGTACGACTATGTGTGATAGTATATAATAGGCTTTGCGTTAATAAAAGCAATGTCACTCTGTAAGTAAGTCACTCAAAAGTTTCTATAAATGTGTAGTGTGTGTGTGTCTATGTGCAACTACGCAACTATACTCTAAACCACTTTTGATAAAGTATATCAACTAAACTGAATAATTAAATATCAGTCTTGGATAGCTCGAAATAAATCAAAGTCAAACTTGACTATCAAAGTGTAAAATGTTTTTATTGGTACACCCTAAGTGTATGTGTGTATGTAAACAAACAAAAATTTACATGTAGTTCTGTAACTACAACTGTGTCACCTTAAGTATACCTCAATCAATACAGGATATGCTTACATCTTCACTTTCGGTTGACCTTGACCTCACATGGGGGGGGGGGGTATAAGTGTCTATGTGGGTAAGGTCTGACTGCAAACTATGTTCGGTTACAAAGTGTGCTTACAAAAATCTAAATGTGTCTCAAAATCAATCTAGATTCTAACTACATTCGCTGTATGTTCACATCTATATCGTGTTACTTCAACAATGTATACTCAAATATTAAAGTGTCTATACCACTGTGATATTAAAGTGTCTATACCACTGTGATATTACTTGATAAATACTGAATCAAGTTTTCGTAAACACAAACAAGTAAGTTTCACAAACAAATAACATACATTGACAAGTTACTCAATGAAACATCACATACATATGACGACAAACATATAACATGTATAATAGTTACCATTCTGTTGAATACAAACTTCAAATGAATGAAAACACAAAACTGTTTCTTCACGTTGTTGTCGTCCCACATGGTGGCGCTCGGTTGGAAGGTTCGGAGTGTTCTGAACTAATGGAACACCCAGAACTGACAACCAAACAGAATGGAACACTGTTCGGAACAGGTTCCATCTGCGCCGAAAAAAAAGGTGGTGCAGACAGAATTTAATATGGCGACCAAAAGAATATTTGAAGAAACAATAAACGATTTTAACAGTTTTTGCAAGAAAAATGTGCTGGATTTGGTAAATGATACAAACGAACAACATATACATGGCAGACAAATTATTTTCAGAGGTTTGAGCATTGGATTTATACCAAAATCGCCTTTGAATTGACAAAAGTAGTCTTTCGAGAAATTATTGATTAACAACTGGTGTTGTAATTTTTTTCATACACTGTCTTAAAAAGTTATATTATTCAATTTATGACACCAAAAACAAATCAAAGCGCTGAACGCTGGAGTGCTGCTTAGGCAGTTATCTTTGAAATAAGAAAAGATTTGAAATTTGATATTTAAAAAAAATCAGTTCAAAAGCTGTATCTCGATGAGATACACAAATATACAGTATGTCAAATGGTTACATAGAAAAAAACTCAGGAAACCAAAAAGTTGACAAACAGACAATATAAAACGTCTGTTTTTTTGAGAGGGCATAGAAATGTGCACTCAAGTCGCAATGACGTCCATCACTAGAATAAGCATATAAGCAAAAAATTACATACAAACTGACTGGCCAAAATGGGAAAAATTATTCAACAAAAGCAATGAACATGAAAGGTTAAGTAAAGAAATAAAAACTGAGTTTTGATTCAGGGTAATAAATTGAATTAAAGTACTTCATAAGAATAGTGAAGGTTAAAATGCATCGCACTTAGGCACCTTGACCACCCCTTTTATAACGATGCACTTTAATTCAATTTATTACTCTGAAACATGCTTTAAAGTACAACAGAACATTGCACTGTGAACAGTTAAACTATGGAATAATTTTCATATTATCCTCCTGAATTTATCATGGAAGTACCATCATAAATACTAGGGAGAACAAGATATTTATGATAATTATTAAATAAAGTGGATCTACATATAACAACAGGAAATAGCAGTTATATCTACAGGCATGGAATACAGAAAACGGTACTAGCCTTTTCAGAAATACTATCAATAGATATTGCCAGGTATCGATTGATATGAATTTTTTTCTGGTGTCATGACAACAAGGTACAGTTGGTACATTTGTAGACTTGCCTTCAGATTGAAATATTAAAGGGAATTTCAAATACTATTCATGTAGTATCAAGACACAGGCACTTGTTACCTTACACATGATTGTAAGGTAACACTATGTCATCGGCTCCTTTTGATACTAGTGACATACATGTAGTTTAGAGTACACAGTCTAAGAAACAACATGTATCATATATCACAAAAACTTTTAAAATTTTCCCCTAAAAGCATGTAATTTAGTTGTTACGTCTTACCCTCGACATAGTGAACGGTTTCTCCATGCATCAGTCTATTGCCTACTGATCCGCCGTCATGACAATGTATACCAACTGCAATAATTCATCAGTGATCATGGTCGCTGCGAAACGATTCGCAACAAAACGGAGGAAATCGCTGCAAGTGATTAAAAATCAGCAAGCAACCAGTTCCCCCGTTGTAGCAAATCAATCCTGAATTATTCTTTCAGACATTTCCTCGTCGTGGGGTGGACATTAGTTCCACACCTGCTCGCTTCAACCCCTATTTATTTTGTAATCACCTCAGTAAATATTAAAAACTTGGTCTAGCTCACTTCCCAAGATTTCTTTTCAAAAAATATCATGAGCCCCACCTGATTACATTTCCATTTAATTGGGAGCGATCTTTTTTGTGGATAGCTGCACTAAATTGTCAACTCCATTGACCATGAAACGAAAGTAAACTTCGGAACTTCTCTGGACTTTACTTAGGATAAAGAATATATCCCATAGTTCCTTGATTACGTCACTTGACCTCGACAGTTCCACATTTGTTTATTTCCAAATATAGAAGTTTGTGGAGTTGACGCGCACACCTGTCGTAAAGAAATCAAACTTGATTTCGAACCTTTTTTAAAATAGATGTTAACATTAAGCATTATAAATTTCAAGATATATTGCTATAAGAGTCCACAGTGAAAGAATCAAAGAGTCCACAGCGATAGAAACATTTACTTCGGTATTTAGTCATTTACTACGTGTAAAAGCATTTACTATGTTTCATTCATGAAAACTTGTAATATATTAAAGCGCATCGCGGGAATTTTTCATGAATGAACCATACTAAACTATTACGGACTTTTTAAGGAAATGTAACTCTGTCAGTCAAATGCGAACCGGTACCTGTGTATTATTTAACGAGAAAACGATAGTGATTGTCATGGTATATTATATCAGTTATATATTTTGAAAACATTTTTAAATGTTACCTTAGGTTAGTAAAATGTAACAAATAAAAGAATAATTTTTATAAAGCATTATTATTATTCAATGATAATTGGGACTACATGTAACTAAAATAAGCGAATGCTTCAAACAAGGACTTGTATACGTCCTCGCTTAAAATACAATTTATCATAGTCTTTGAATACACAACACACAAATTTGTTACACACGTGATGCATATATCACCAGCAGGTCATGTCTTACGTAATTTAGCCACAGGTATTACAGATGAAAATTGTTTATTGCCACAATCAACATCAGGGAGGGCTGTCGAAGGGTCGTAAAATAATTGAACCATAAACAGTCTGCTCTATTCAAAATTGATTTTTTTTGTAATTTAAACCATAATAAAAAGTAGTTGTACATGTATTTTAAAATATTGACAAACAAAATAATATGAATCACAATTAATGTTATTGGGTCATCACAATCTAGCTGTCGCCATATTGCCTGTTGTCTGGTGTAGAATCAGTGAAAATGACGATTTTCAAATCGATTTTGACGAGATAAGATCTTTATCTTAAGTGAAAAGAATTACACCGACGGATAGCCTATTTTATCTATTTTAACCACATAGTTGTACAAATTAGAAAAGTGTATTAGCTCTTTCGCAATTCAGTTCTAAAAAGGGGTTACCTCACAGAAAATACGATATTTACAATGCCTTAAATAGGGAATACTTGTGAAAATGTTTGAAATTTTAGAATCAATTTTGACGAGACTAAACCTCTTCCAATTCTCATAAAAAATATACCGAAAGAAACAGAAATTTATGTAGAATAAGCACATAGTTGTACATTTTAAAGAACGCAATTCTAAATCTTGGTATTTTCTATTTTTTACAATCTATAGTGATATTTCTATGTACAAAATACGACAATCCACAGGTAGCCACTTTAGTCACGTGACTGGTCGATGACGCTAATAGTTTAACATGCGAATCGCGAATGGCGAATTATAAAATATAACTAGAATGTGTGCAGCAGTCTCTTGCTGTCTTTAATTCTTGACACCCAGACATGAACTATGTTATGCGTATTTGTGAGGTACATCTGGCTGTTTATTTCGTCTGGAGACAATGCAACCGTATAATGCCTAAGCAGCACAAAAATTAATGATTAATAGTCAAGTAAAATTTAAAAAATATAAATAGTTTTGACAAAATTATTTTTGTGTGTTCCTTTTCGTTCGATTGGTCGCTGGAACTGGAACTGAAATAACATGTGCAGAACTGCCAAACCAAGCGCACCCCAGGTTGACATCTGGCTGACTTCCGGAAGTGTGATGTATAAAGTTCAAAGTCAAATCAGGAAAATCCCCACAATAATCCGAATGTTGCGCAAATTCTACTAGCTGGTTGAAAACGTCGTTTGGGCGCCAAAATGTAATCGGGCTTCATCTGGCCGATATAAACAAATATAACACAATCTCAGGGTCAAATGGATTCTTTATTTTCAAGGCTAGTTAATGTAGACATAGGAAAAATACCCTGTAATATATAACAATAACAATACTAAGTCTACTGTTTAAATTAGATTAACAATTCACCTAACAATTCACCTAAAATATATTACTATATATAATAACCAAGAAAATAATTGGATTCCTTGTATTTGTTTGTATTAAAAATAAAGATATTGTTTATATTGTGTCTCGTGTATATTTATACCAATTACGCCAATCAATTACTCCATTTTAAATTACTGGTTTAAAATGTACCAAATATACAAATATGAAATACTTATGCATTTGTGAAAATATGCATAGTAAAACTGTCACAGGTATTCTACTGTATTCAACTATTATAAAACATGCATTAAAAATATAACAAAAAGCAAACGGTTGTTATGCAGACATCACATTATGTAAGTGCCACATAAAAATAAAGCAGACACTACATTCAAACATTACAAAGCATAAAACACAAAGATGACATAAACCTACCTCGCATGTAGTGCAAAGGTTGTCAACTGTACTTCATTACATCTGAAGGACAAATATTTACACTCATAAATATACATTCAAAAATAGAGTATTGTATACTTGTAAATAAAAGTGATTATCTCCCCCTTAATTATTGCTTTACTGAAATTTATACATATCAGTTATATTTCGAGTTTAAAATCATTATCTCTCACTCATACAATCAGGTAAAACATGATTATATTAACAAAACCATTTATTTAATCAAGAGGTTAAAGTTTATCATTTTAATGCATTTTAAATGCATCTCATTTAACCTTTTATACTAATTATAGTAAAACCTGTTAATATTTAAACCTATTTAATATTTTAAAATTCAAATCTCTCAGAACTCTCACACTCATTTTCATAATCAATCAGTCATTCATGCAATACACAAATAAAACTCTACTATTATACACTCTGGAATCAGGGGGTCCAATCGAATTGGTAAGTGCAGCGTGTATTTTGGTAAGTGCTGCCAAAGATGGCTGACTCGCCCCGCTTCGGCAAGCAAATGTCAGTAGTTGAGAGTGTCTTATCGTTGTATATTTACACGATGTATTCTGTAAATATTGCGTTTCGGCTCTCCTTCCATCTGAAAACCGATGCCTGTATTTACTTTAGTACTAATAACGCTTTCCAGAAAGCTATTGAAGGAAAACCGACGAGGGGTAGGTCAAAATTTTGAACACGCCAATTTGATCTTTGGATTTCTATACATCCAACCCATTTTATGTTACGTTTGTTGTATAGACTTGTTGCTTGTTGATTGGAAAACATGTCAACGATTTATTTTTCATAAGGTTGTATGTCGTTCTGTTTATTTTCGACATTACTTCAAATTTTGGTAAGTGCAGTGCGGTGTACGCCAAAATTTTGGTCGGTGTCAGTTATTTTAAGGCTGTACGTCAGGGTTCAAAAAGTGACTCGTAGAATTTTGAGATATTTCCATGGATTAATTCATATCATTAGAGAATGCAGAAAATAAAATATAAATTGGGCCAACGCTCACAATTTTTCGCCTTTTATTGTTGAAATGTTAGAAGAAATAATCATTTTCCAAAAGTTTCATCAGAAAGAATTTTGATTGATTTTACATTGTTAGACTTTGTATTGCTCTTTTTTTAAACAAAACGAAAAAGTGGGGTCATTGAGCTTATATTCAAATTATTTCATGAATTGAAATGTTCCAAATTAATATCTTTGTGAAATGTTTTTAAATAACTTCTTTCAGACACATATTATGTCTCAGTCTCTACTTAATTTTTTCAATTTATTTTATAATACATTGTATATACATACATACTGATGTAATTAACATGTTTATATTTTTGAGAAATGGAACCATTGCTTTTGTTTCAAAAATAGAATAGAAAAAAATTAAATATTTGTACCTTTTATATCAATCACACCATAAAAATGAATTCAAATGGTAGAAAACTCCCGTACTTCCTTAAAGAAACAAAAAATGAATAAGAGTCATAAGTGTGCGAACGTTGTATCAGAGACATATTGATTTATATGGCTCTGGTTGTATAAAATAAATAAATACCGAGGTTACTGTGAATTTGAATTCTGCATATGCGCATTTCGACATCTTGTGTCTCTTCAGTGCAGATAAAATCTAAATGTTTGGAAGACCATTAACTCGAAGATGTAAAAACTGTGAGTATAGATTATTTCTCAATATTTAAAAAACAAACAAAAAGCAAAATACAAAACAAACAAACAAACAAAAACTTCTTAAATTTTACTAGAGGTAAATAAGACCTACATCAATATTAATAACGGTTATTACACTGTAGCCAGAGAGGAGAAAATAACTGTTACTGCACTATATATTCTATTTACTGGTAAATACTGATGAGCATCATCACATTACAAATATTTAATTATTTAACTAAAAAATCACAGTTTTTCATTGAACAAAAAAAAATGAAGAAAAAATCCGCCGCCAAACTGTGGTAACGTATTAACGTATTAGAGTGATAAATTGTATTTCCAAATAATTCTATAGTTAAATATGTTCCATTAAATACCAAAGCAATAAAATCGAAAACCTGTCTATATCGACCGCTTGCCTATAGTTCACACCTTGATTCTTTTATTTAGGGGAACTGCTCGAAAAGCTTCCCAGCAAAACACTGTAGTAGGAGTTACGCCAACAAACCATGTACAATACATTTAGAAGCCTTGACACACACCTACGATGGTATAATCGATCCTTATATATTTTATCTGCTTATGACTGCTTTTGGTTAATTGGCATCAACTAATGTCTAGAATATCAAGATCATGCTCAGCATATCTAAGCACCGAATATCACCTTTCTCTCAAACAACTAATTCAAATAAAACTAGGTTAAGATAGTCCTTAGACGAATCCTTCAACAAAGGTATCTGACAGGTCCATATTTGATGAAGGATTGCTGCTATTTTTAAGTATCGTCTAACATTGTTACCTCATTAGAAACACATTCAAAAGAATTTTTTGTCTGGTGTTTGGTGATTATTTGTATGATATAAGCATAGACTAAATAACCAGATTTTATTTTTATTCTGAATTCAAAAATCATTATCAGTAATTATCATAAATAGACAAAAATATTTGGATTAATAATATCACCTTGACGAACAGTCCTTCATCAAAATATCATAATAAATTCTTTCTAAGCTGTTCAGTGCCGGTAAATTTGCAATCTAAGTAATTGATGAAGCAGAAGTAAAGTGTTTCGTTTGAGAGTGTTATCTGATAAATGAAATGATATTCTATAGTACTACCCGTATCGTATTTCTAAAAGTGCCTACAAAGATGCATAATTTTGTATTATTAATGATAATTGCCGATCATGAGTTTAAATTCAGGGTCAAGATAATATCATGTTACTTAGACTGTGTTTATATCTTCAAAATAATAACCAGACAAAAGTCTTTTTTAAAACGTATTTCCATATGTTACATGTTAAACTAATCTCCCAGTTCGCAGCTATTGATGAAATGCCGTACATGCCAGCTACCTTTGATAAAGGGTCCATGTAAAACCCATTGTGGTCATGTTTGCTTTCAATTAGTTGTTTGAAAGGCCGACAGAGAGATCCTTAGCACGTATTTAATTTGACGTAGGTGTGTATCAAGGCAAAATATATTTTTGTCTATTTAAGTTGACTACTGATCTTGATTTTGAATTCAAACTTAAAATAATGTCAGATTTATACTAAGTCCCAGCAAATGGTGAAATGCAAACATTTGTTCAAGTTAAGAGCCCATCTAAGGACCATTGTGACAAAATTTAGATTCCAATTTGCTGTATTAAAAACCCTTATAATGTATTTAATTCGATGTAAGGTGTTCCTCAGGGTGATATAACCGAACCTTATATATTTTTTTGTATATTTTTCATGAATCTGTACTAAAGTTAAAATCAGATTTCTTCATTTGTGCTCATATCTTAGAATAATCAGCCGACAAAATAAAACATTTGAACGAGTTTCAAAAGGTTACAATTTTAAACTAAGCTCTCCTTTCACAGTTATCTTTGGTGAAATGGACACATGTCAAATGCCTATGTTAAAGGACAAATCTAAGTACAGTTTAGTTCATTTTTTTTTGAAAGACCGACGATAAAACAGTTAAAATATATTTTATTCTCTGTAGGTGTGTAGCAGGGCAAATATATTTGATCATATTTTTTTCTATTTAAGTTGACTGCTCATGATGATTTTGAATTCAGACTTAAGATAATGTCTGGTTACTACGTCGAAGCAATCTTTAAAATGAAATGCAAACCTGTCAAACAGTCTTGCTCAAGTTAAGAGCCCATCGAAGGACCGCACTGTGGCCAAAATTGGATTATATGATAGGTTGTTTTAAAAGCCGGCGATAAAACCATTAGAATGTATTTAATTCGATGTAGGTGTTCATCAGGGTGATATAATCGAACCTAATATATTTTTGTAAATTTATTATTATTGAATCTAGACTAAAGTCAAAATCAGATTACTTCGTTTGTGCTTATACTTGTATCTTAAAATAATCACAAGACAAGATAAAACTTGTGAATGTTAAAGTAAGCTCTTATGTCACAGTAATCTTTGGTGAAATGCGGACCTGTCAAATACCTATGTTGAAGGGCCCATCTAAGGACCATTATGAACAAGTTTAGTTCCAATAGGTTGTTTCAAAGGCCGACAAAAAACTCTTGGAATGTATTTATTGATTATGTTTTTGGATTAAGACTAAAATTAATTTCAGGTAACGTAAATCTTGAAAATAAGCAGTAGCTATCACAAAAATTCATCTTTCGGGAGTGTAAAAAAATCTGTTACAGTTATTGAAAAAAAATAAAATAAATGATTTCAACAAAACATTTTACCGGTTTCACTGCGTATTGCAGATTTTACTAGAAAGTAAACTAAATAAATGAGAGAGATCTCGATACACTATTGTGGCAGGTCAGAACCTTGGTTTAAAATGATCTAATTGTTAAGAGTTGACTAAATTCAAGTGTTTACTTTGTCAATTGCAGTCCTTTTTGTAACTTTACGATAACCTTGATATAACAGAGCAGATTTGGAGAGATTTTGTAAATCATGATTTAATGGAAGTTGGTGAACACTTATCTTCTTTTTCATGGTTAAAAAAAATATATATGTATAAGGAAGAGTATTTTTTATTCTGATTAACAAATTAAGGAAAATTATGAAACTTTGTTTCTACGTTTTTCTACAGCATGCCCAGATTTAAGTTGCTATTTTTTTTTTATCATTTTGCAAAGAAGTTTTCATAATTCATAATAATTTTTGTCGACGGTATGGTGAGGTCACTATAAAGACTAATAAGCAAGAAATCTTTGACTTTCACTTTGATAAAACTCTGTAAATGAACCTAAGTCTTTTTTATGTATAAGCTCGATATTTTCTTACTTGATTCACAGCAGATTTGAACACTTACATTAAGACTATTCAATAAACAATAAAGGACATGGAGAAAACAAACGCACATGAGACAGAGTTTATACTATTGCATTTAACATGAAGGAACTAATTCTTCTTGCCATAGATGAAACTTTCCACTTGCAGTTATGGACATTTTTACACATATTTGACGCGATTCGATATTTGGTGTAATACAAATATATGCTTCATTCTGTTGTTCTCTCTGTTCTTTCTCATTCATTTTCAATATTCCGGAACAAAATACGACGATGCTGTCACCTTCTGCAGGTTAAATGTTCCGCAAAAAAACCCCTTTTTCTTAGGAAAAATATGAAAAAAGATGCAGATATCTTTTGTTATAATATTTCCATGGAATTGGAATATATTGCACTTACCAATTTGGCGTACACCGCACTGCACTTACCAAAATTTGAAGTAATGTCGAAAATAAACTAAACGACAAACAACCTTATGAAAAATGGATCTTTGACATGATTTCCAATCATCAAGCAACAATTCTATACTACAAACGTAACATATTATGGGTTAGATGTATAGAAATCCAAGGTTGAAATTGGCGTGTTCAAAATTTTGACCTACCCCTCGTCGGTTTTCCTTCAATAGCTTTCTGGAAAGCGTTATTTGTACTGAAGTAAATACACGTATCGGTTTTCAAATGGAAGGAGAGCCGAAACGCTATATTTACAGAATACATCGTGTAAATATACAACGATAAGACACTCTCAACTACTGACCTTTGCTTTCCGAAGCGGGGCGCGTCAGCCATCTTTGGCAACACTTACCAAAATACACGCTGCACTTACCAATTCGATTGGACCCCCTGGGAATATGTTAAGGAGTTAATATAGAAAACTGACCTTCAGTAGAAATAGTAAAATGTCCAAGATATGAAATTGTCCAACTTCAAAATTCACCAAAGCCAAAACATGGCCTCTCAAAAAGACATATTATAGCCAACTGACCCAAGACAATAATTTCAAAGACAATAGATTCCCGCCTAAATGACAAACCAATGAAAGCAAGAATTTAATGTAACTACCAATGGAAAGTGGGATTTCTATATGACATAATAGGAATACCCTATAAATAAATATATATATATGATACACCTTGATGAGTATCAAACTACCTGTAATTAAAAATATGGGAGATAAATACTGCCAATACTGAAAGGCTAAATTAAAATAAAGAAACATTCTGTATTTATATAATAATATAAATACAGCATCAAACAATCTAAATTAACTGTAAATATAATCAAATATTAAAAATATAGCTCTACCACATATGGAATAGGTACATGTATTATAAACATACTGCCTTCAGTGGAGGGTGTTATGGTAGATCACCACACTTAGAAAAAATATCACATGAAGAAAAATATCACCTGAGACAGCGTCTAGGGTGATATTTTCTCTTCATGTGATATTTTTTCTAAGTGTGGTAATCTAGCATAACACCCTCCACTGAAGACAGTATGTTTTTATTATACTGAATGCCTTCCTTTTACCTTATGCTGAATAAATGATATGGTTTCTCATAAAAAAATAAGTGTTTTTTAGTCAGGAATATACTATGAGTTACAACATCTGAACCTACATTTTGTAAACTCTAGTCATGTGCCAAATAGAAGATCAAATCGGGGAAAATGCTACATTAGAAACAATTAGTATAATGCTGTGATTAATGATTTCAAGCTACTGTTGGCTGAACAAGAGTTTGCATGATTTGGATAATGGCAGAATTCACAACATTTAGATTAACACTTGATGATTTGGAAACACTTCAAGCAAAGTCAAAATATTTTTTCTGTCGGATACTTATGGAACACAGGCACTTGTTTCATAAACAAGAAAGGATATAGGTAAACCCATATCCAAGGATACTTGATTGCGTGATCAGTGATGGACAATCTGCATATCAATCCTTAGCCCACTGACATCACAATTTCTGTCAATTTCGGTACGCATGATATGTATTTGAAATCAGCCTGGTTCATGCAACATTTATTGATAAAAAAAATAAAAAAGATATAGAGTTCTGCCACCCAATCTTTCTATTTGTAAAGTTGTTGAAATGTAGAACAGAATTAAGTCCGTTTTTGCATGGTTATTATTTTTTATACATTAACTTATGTTAGTTTACTTTGGTCAATGTAACCGCCCCAATCATTATGACCCGGTGTGGTTAATTTTCAAAGCACTGTTTAACGTTTAAACAACAAATGGCCATTACAGCTCATTAAATATATTGCAGTTGGGGTTAATATATGTGTTATGGTCTCATGTTAATTTACTCCATATCCTTTCGTAAAACAAATACCAAAATTGAATGCAAAGACGTATGGCCATTTAGACGTGAATTTTGTTCCTGTGCTGGACCATTTTCAAAATATGCTCAAATCGTGTAAGTTGGTCTCTGGTACGTGTACTGTTCTAGTGCTGCTGATGAGGAATAAGTTTCCGAAATGGCCTTACAGCTCATTAAAATTATTGCAGTTGGAGGTAACATATGTGTTATGGTCTCATGTTCATTTACTCCATATCCTTTCGTAAAATATTTAATACAGGAGTTTGTCTTTTATTGCAGTGTGGAGTTGGTAAAACAATTCCCCGTGGTAGAGATGTATGCTCTTTATTTTTCTTAGATATGGTGTACTTGTACATGAGATAATATCTCATGTGTACACTTTGTTCAGTTACTATTATCTAAAGTTTATGTAAATTCTAAAACCGAAGGATTAACTCCCAACATCGTAGTTTTGTCCTGAGCTATATTTGATATTACTGATTATTCGGATTTCGTTTGGTTTTATAAATTTTAACAGTTTTGGAAAATATGGATTTCCTTTGTTTGGGTTCTAGTGCTGCTGATGAGGAATAAGTTTCCGAAATGGCCATACAGCTCATTAAAATTATTGCAGTTGGAGGTAACATATGTGTTATGGTCTCATGTTCATTTACTCCATATCCTTTCGTAAAATTCTTAGGAATAAAATCAATTTATGCAACACGGGTATGTTTTATTTTACATATCAGCAATCGAAGTGGCTGTAAATGGCCTTTTGTGTACATTTAAGCAATTTCCCCATGAAGCTGTAAGGACACTGAGAACCAAAACCAAAATTGCAATTAGTTTATTTTTTCTCTAAAGAGACGCTTTACAATGAATTTCAACAAAACCATACAAAATTCATACAAAATTGTCAAAATCTGTCCAATTAACGCTCAAAGGCAAGTTTAACGGTTAAATCTTTCATCTTATTTCAAATGCATTGAATCGATTTTGTTTTGATAGTGTATAATAACAGATGACCAGACTAAACAGTTTTGGAGAAGATTTGATGCAATCTAAAAATTGGTATGCCAAACGAAAATAAATCACGACTTGAAAAGTGGCGCCATACCTTTTTATTTCTGTAGATGGTCATTACGATAGCTCATGTCCCTCCAGACCTCAAAACATTGAAGAGCTGACGGGGAAAGTTGAAACCCCCTCTCTTTCGTCTAGATAAGAATTGAAATTTCGTGCAGAACTTAAACGAAAGCTGACAAAAAACCTGGTACTCTACACTTTTGGTAGGCTCTATATCCAGCGGTGAAAATACTGTTGTAATGATTGTTGAAAGTCGGTTTGTACACCATTTTGATATGCTCTTAGCAGTATTAGTAAACATTTTAGACCGTGCGATGACGCGTTTTCGTGATTATATGGAGTTGAGATGATAATCGTTTTCAAATTTCATTATGGTTAAAAACATGTGTGCAAATATGGTAATAAATGAAACGCATTCAAATTTCATTTATAGTTAAAGTAGACAAACACATTTTATTCTATTGATGATAATAATTGTACCGGGAATAAACTTGTGTATTGTGCAATTACATGTATAATGATTAATATACACATTTTACCTGTTGTACGGACACTTAAATAGATTCATTCCATCATTAATTATTTGTCGCGTTTAAAACTTGTGCAGTTATAGTAATAAATCACTTAATCCATTAATAATAATAATAAACAAAAATGGTATGCATGATTTCGACATAACAGACCTGTGTGTTATGCATAATATACACATTTAACCTGTTGAGGGGAGTGCGTAATGATATTGAAAATAGATCTACTGTTAAAATAGGGACAATCTTATGTGCCATTTAATTAGTTGGTGTTATTTGGCATTTTTCTCTCATTGTGATGCTGGAAACGTGTTTTTATTTGTGAAATGATATTCTTGCCAAGACAAATCATGCACTCTATCGTTATCACGCGGATTAACTCAAAACTGTAATTGGGTCCTAAATCTAGTAATAATACTTTTCTAAGAATATATAATATGAATAGATTAAGTATTATAAAAAATGTCAGCCCCCCCCCCCTCTCTTCTTCCAGAGAAGGAGGGACTGACATTTTATATGAAACAGAAGAGAGGAAGGGACTGACATTTTTTATGAAGCAAGTATTTACTGGTCTACCTCCGGCGACAGCACGTTTTTTTCCACGGAGTTGCTGTCTTTCGTATCTAAAGATTCTTTAGCTGTCTTGCAAATACCATAGATGTATGTTGGCAACAGAACTTAACATAAATCATGACAACGAAGAACTGTCTGCTTCGGCTAAAGTGAGTAAATAGGACTAAATACTAATTGGTAAATCTAGGTCGGAGATGGTGAATTCCGAGCTAGGCATAATTCGTTCTCAGCATTTGATATTTTCGTTGCTATGCAAAAATATCACATGTTGCTTGGGGAAGCCTGTGGTATTTTCGTTGCTACGCAAAAATATTACATTTTGCTAGGGGACGGCGGGGCAAACAAAAAAAACCTGAAAAATACCACATTGAGGAGAACCAATGAAACGACTGCATTTTATCAGAATTTTTCATGAAGTATAATAAATTGGAAATACACAATTGTTGTTGATTTGCTGCGAAAACATTGTCTGTGCGTTGTCAAAACTACATTTAAATGGAGAAAAAATTCTAGAAACTTTCAAAGGGTGTTGGCGGACACAAAATTTGTAAGTATTATTAAATATGCCACTGTATAAACTACACGAAATTGATTTCTGAATATGGCCTTTTTCAGGATCCACTTTTTTCAAGTTTCTAGGTAGGTAGAAAATGAACTTTTTGCTCCCGGGTGATTAGTACTCACTTTGAAATAAACTTATGGGACAATAAAAGGAGTTTGTTTTACTTGTAGTATTTTTACTTGTAGTATTTTTACTTGTTTGATTTCAAGATTTTCGTAGAACTCTTTATTGGTATTTTAATTGTAACATTAGAATGATTACATTGTCAATTTTGTTTTGTTTTGGGGTGATATGTTGACTTTTTTGTTTTTGATGAAATTGATTTCCTAAACGAACTTCAGAAAGAATGCCTAGGCAGTAAAAACGTTATCGTCATCTGAAGAAACTCTGCGAAAGGTGGACATAAAAAGCACATGTAGTGACGGGGTAAATGGCAATCCGTATACAAATTTTGTTGAAATCGAAAGATGGCCTTTTTGGGGGTCCACTTTGAAGATTATATGCTATATTGAGCTTTTATACCGATTTATGCATCATATGTGCATCTATACATTCACCCGTGACAATTTAAATTGTTCTTATAAAAAGTCAAAACGCAGGTAAACACTATGGTAAACAATCTAAAAATAACATTTCTACCTAAATTAAACGAGAGTTCAATGTCTATTGTTCTATTGCACCGCCTGTCAAAACTGCATGTAAATCATTTTCTGAAGAATGGTTTTGGAACTAGAACACAAGATTCTGAATTAAATATAAGTAATATGTATGGGACTTCAAGTTTTCCAAAATGTATCGACAATGATAAATTTCAATTTACACATATGATCACATATACAGGCGACAGCGAATAACACTCATGTAAAAAAAAATCTCAAGTTTAATTAAGGCTTATGTACATGTCTAAATGAAATAAAATACACAGGTTATAATGTATAGGGAAACATGGCATACCAAAGTTGAAATCTTATTATACAATGTACGTAATAGTATTATTCTCGGAGAAGTTCAAAATTGAATATCTAGTATGTGCCCAGTTTCTTTCATGCCGGTGTCACAACTTTGCATATTGATGTACATATAAAAAATCTCTTTTTTTCACTGGTATGAAAAGTTACGTCTAAAACTGACTCTGCTGACACTTATCAGACCTCATTTATGCCTGGCAAAAAATTTTTGAGATAAGCTTTCTTAATTATGCGTTTATTGCAAAGGACATCGGATGGTAAATAAGATTGGGAAATCGGAATACTACCCGTTAACAGAGACGTCTTCGTTCAGTTCAATGCGTTTTCGTTATTTTTTTTTATTCTGTTTGCAAATTGATACTTTCATGAGGAAGGAAGGCAAATCTTTGATGGACTCTGATAAATAAATGTAAAAATTGTGGTGAAAATGACTTCAAGTGATTAATAAAAACTATTTATCAATGTGAAATAATAGACCAGTCGTTCGATTCCGTAAAATTGGAAGCAGAAATTCAGTAGATTAAGGAAGGATTGAGGTGGATTATAAGTGTACCTAAACATTTATAAAACGACACCATTTTGTTTATTGTCATGTTGTAAGATCAAAGAAAGACAGTTTATACTGCAATCTCTCTATTTGCGTAAGTAAACTTCATTGACTGTATAAACATAAGTGATATACAGTCAATGACCATATAACACTTTCTCAGTGACGTTAAAAATGAGTTTCCGTAGAGATTGTTCTATGACGTTGCAAGAAAACATGAATTCATCTCAAGCTAACCACGTCCGCTTCACTATTTAAATCATCATTTTTACCGAAAATTAATAAACACTATTTATCAAAGTGAAATAATAGACCAGTCGTTCGATTCCGTAAAACTGGAAGCAGAAATTCAGCAGAATAAGGAAGGATTAGGGTGGATTATAAGTGTACCTAAACATTTATAAAACGACACCATTTTGTTTACTGTTATGTTGTAAGATCAAAGAAAGACAGTATAAGATAGTGGTATGAATACTAGATCTAAACCAGACTCCAAAGCGGAATCGGAAAAAGTATGGAAGTTTAACTTGTACATACAAAGGAGTTCAACATTGGCAATGGCAAAATTGTACAGTGCGAGTACTGCAATGATTACTTCTGCAGCGGATGTCTGAGCCTCACAAAATCGAAGTTTGAAATTTTCCAAAACTCATGTCTTCACTGGTTCTGCAGTTTGCGATGAAAGTCCGATGGAAACTTTGAACATTGATTTGAATATCGACCGACAAATAGGAGATCGGTGTACTGCCTAAGTATAATGGAAGACAGAGTAAAACAATAGAAATAGTAATGAAAACTTAAGCCGATAGACCCAAGTAACTAGCATAGTAAAATAAATTATTCAAACAAACAAAGTGAATAATAATGACGTTGGAAAACAAATGAAAAAGCTAAAAAAGGTTGATTTGAAAATATCAGAGATTAGAGTCAGTACAATCCGAGAACGCAATATTATTTTACATGGTTAAGCTGAATGTTCTGACAAATCTCCAAACATAATGATATAACTATGATGATAAATTTGATTAGTCCCCGAGGGTATTCACCAGCCCAGTAGTCAGTTCTTCGGTCCTGACCCGAAAGACGATTCTATTTGGAACCTTACAATATCTAAATTTTTGTTAATTTTGTTGAAACTACGGAGTATCTCCCTCGTTCAAAGCTCTGTCCTTAGCTGATTTTGGCTTTACATTTAGATCATATTGGTTATTTGTTCTCTATCAGTGTTTAAACATCTTTGAGTTCATGGTCTTCCAAAAATTTAGATTTTATCTGCACTGAAGAGACATAAGCTGTCGAAATACGCATATGCAGAATTTAAATTCACAGTACTTTCGGTATTTAGTTATTTGATTGATTGACTAGATATAGATACAGAGAATGAAGGCTACGACAATGTTGTTCGACTCGGTAAGAAGATGGTAAAGCCAAAAACCAAAACAATTGCAGAAAGTTGAAAGTAATATTTGAAATATAGACAATAAAAAGTAAATGGTAAAGAACTATAAAAAACTTAGAAATGAATCAGATAATCAGTTTAGTGAAGTTAGTATCGCTCATGATATGACTAAAAAAGAAAGAGAAAATAGCAAAGCTATGGTCGACTTAGCAAAAGAAAAAAACAAAAAAAACAAACAATGAACCCGAGGAAAAACTATTCCCTAGTAAGCGACCCTCCGAAGAACAGTGAAAGTTCCAAAGCACGAATAGAATAGTTAAAGTTGGTAAGAATGAAGAAAACATGTACATTAAAGAAACCTAGTCCTAGTTAAGAGTAAGGAATAAAAATCTTGTAAAACAGAATTAAGTACACGATGTGACAAAAATGTGAAAGATTGGGGTATAGGTAGGGTTGAAAGGATCAAATGATAGCAACGATAGAAAAAAAAGAACTATGATGATAGCTAAAAATATGATAAAACCATATTAATGATGAAGCTACGACAATGTGCAGAGAGGTGAACCGAATGAGGGAAATGTTTTTTGTAGAAGAATGACAGAGAAGGGGAGTTAACTCTGATAATTGTATGATAAAAGGCAGGAAAGCTAGAGATACATGTAGTGGTAAAATATACATATGTTTGCTTTATATTAGAAGCATTAGAAAAGCACGACAAGTGCCAACCAACGTCTAAGGAGCAGCTTAACAAACATATTAGTTGAGTTTTATGTGCTGTTTATATAGACTAAATGTTTTATGAAGCATGAAACAGTGATTTACCTATAAAACAATTCACTTTCATTTATGGGCAATTTTAGGAGAAATCTTTTTTAATTGATTGCTAAATTAGAGTTATTTGTAAGGAGTCATATATTAGTCACTAATGTCAAGTTTGTTCAAATAAAAGGAAAATATGTATGCGCTTTGTTGAACTGTAGACATTTAAAATTCAAACACTGAGGAGACGTTGACATTTCCTGATAACGTTTCATATCAGGACACAAATACTTTGAAGATAACCCAGCGTATTTGATTATTTGAATAATATACGAGTTAAAAAAATGGCGAAGGTACATTTTTGTATTGAACTTTTCATATTTATTACAGCTGTTTTGTCATTTGTAACAGGTAAGTGTAACACTAATTTTCAACATAAAGTCTTCTAAATGTTATTTTCGTTTCTTAAATTATAAATCAAAATAATTTCTGATAAGATTTGAAATTTACATAACACTACCATTTCAAAAATTATAAATATGTAATTGTTGGATCCCTTTTCGTTCATATTGGAATAGTACTAAAGAATAATGCCCTTATCTGTTTCGACAGAACTTTATATGTGATATACAAATCAATAGCGTGATTTTAAAACATTGTTTAGGGAGATTTCGGAAACAGGTTCAACGACTGATAGTAGAAAGGATGGGTTGTTTTTGTTAGCCTATGCTTACCTTTGTAAGTGCTAACATCATTGTTGTAGAAAAACTTCAATACTTTTTACTGATGAAATTGGGTTTTATATAATGTAACATGTCGCAAGTTAGATGTCTATCTTTAGAGTGTAGTGTAATTGTTGCCTGTTTTCCCTCTTCTCTTCTCTCCTCTTTTCACGTCTTCACGGATTTAACATAACCGGTTTTGACTCAACCCTGGATTGACTTTACTGATGGTGTGACTGATGTCGCTAGCATAGCAGGACATGATTACCCTTAAGGAGCACCTGATCTCAGTCCCGGTTTTCATGGGAGTTTACATTATGAGTGCCTTAGTTCTTAATGTCGTCTTTTTATTTCCGTACAGTGTGGCTATCTCGCGTCCTTGTTTTGTCTTTGTTCTTCTCTGTTGCCGTTGTTGCCATGTCTTTGGACTTCGATTTTTGTGGTCATCGCTTCCCTTGTTTCTTCGATATTCTACTGCCTTTGTATCTAAAAAATCAAAGTGACAACAAAAGACCGAAGCAATTAGAGGGAAAGACCAGTAGGGAAGACCCGTAAAACGTACGACAGTATCGAGAGCACACAACCCAACACCGAACATTTAGGCAAGCTGTCAATTCTCGACTTGGAACGGGCATTTTATAAATAAAATCGTTGGACAAACCAGATTTAATGATTAAGATATTGATTTGATATTGATTAAAGTATTGACTAACATCTTGATTTTTCGGGAGAAACAAAATATTTGTTTAGGGGTCCATTTATACAGGAATGGGTTGTCTGAAATTACTCTATTACATATCGAAAACAAATCGTTCTTGTCACCACATGATTGCTCCGCATTCATGCATTTAAACGACTAAAATATTTGCTATGTTGATATGTTTTTAAGGTTAAAGGTCCCGTTTTCAGTTCAATGTTAAACCTATGGGAATTTTGTGTAAAATCTGCAGCCTTAACGGCTTGTTTGGTTTATTCCAAAAATTTAACTGCAAATTTTTAAGGTTATTGCCCATGCAAAGCTACCAATATTTTATGCTAGTATCTAAACATTTAACGATTTTGCAAAAGAAATCTTGAAAATATTGTGGTAATTGGATGTTTTCTGAGACAAAAATGCGGTCTGTTCGAATGATTTGCCGTTGTTTTATATTGATTATCATAAACAACTTATTTATTTGTTGATAAACTTGCAACGGATGGTAGCTTTGTATGCATAAATGAAACAGCTATCTGCAAACGAAGAATTTACATAAAATTTCCATAGGTTTAACATTGAGCTGAAAAAGGGGCCTTTTAACCTTAACTTGTCGATATGAAACGACTTATATTTTTAAAGCTGTCCATTTCAAACGACTAAGATATTTTAAAAAGCTGACCAGATAAAACGACTAAGCTGTTTTTACCCTGTCCATACCAAACGAATAAGATATTGTGAACCTTGTCCATATCAAACAATTATGATATATTTAACCATGTCAATATAAAATGACTTAGCTGTTTTTACCTTGTCCATATAAAACAACTTAAGGTTTTTACCTTGTCAATATAAAACGAATTAAGATTTTTGCCTTGTCAAAACGACTAAAGACTTTTACCTTGTCAATATAAAACGACTTAACTGTTTTTACCTCGTCAATATAAAACGACTACAGATTTTACCTTACAATATAAAACGACTGAAGATTTTTGCCTAGTCAATCTAAAACGACTGAAGATTTTTACCTTTTCAATATAAAACGACTTAAGATTTTTACCTTGTCCATATAAAGCGACTAAGGATTTTCAGCTTGTCCACATCAAACGAGTAAGATATTCTGAACCTTGTCATATCAAACGACTAAAATATTTTTGCATTGTCTATATGATACAACAAAGGTATTTTAAATTTTGTCCATATTAAACGACTATGTTTTTCTCTTGTCAAAAAGAAAATATGAAAATAAACCAACTCGGATATTTTACCTTGTCCACATGAAACGAGCAAAACAAAACGACTAAGATTTCTTATATCTTGTGCATATCAAGCGACTAAGATATTTTTCCCATGTTAATAACAAACAATAATGATATTTTTACCTTGCCCATATGAAACAACTAAAATATTTTTAACTTTAACGATATCAAACTACTAAGATCTTTTTTACCTTGTCCTTAGCTAGTTGCCGAGCATGTTCCTAAATGTATCTTAATTCTTGACGCTCTCCATAAGTTGGTTTTCCTTCAGATAATCCTTGGTCATCCTGATTTCCTCTTTTCTGGTGGTATCACATAAAATGCTATCTTGGGGATCTTCTCGTTTGGCATTCTTAGCACAAGACATGACTATCTGAAGCGCTAGTGTTTAGAATGGGTAGAGATGCTAGTGCAGTTTCTAATTTGAACAGATTGTTGTTTGTAACATGATTAACTAGGAAAGTTGATGAATTTTTCTGAAACAGTTGTTGTGGAATGCCTCTGCTTTCTGTAAGTCGCTCTGAATTATTCTCCAGCATTTAGGTCCATAGTGTAATACATTTTGGAGTAGTTGGAGTCTATGAAAGGTTTCTCTACCTCTCGACAGTCTTGTTTGTAATCTTTTTTGTTCCATTATCAATGCTTAATACACTTCCAAGGTAAGTAAATCCTTCTACATTTTCTACATAACGATTTTCAATTGTAATTGGTTCCTTGATTTTTCAATTTACTACCATTACTTTTGTATTAGATGCATTTATGTTTAAGCCTTTCTATAAATACTTGATGAATCTGTTACTAGTTCTTCTTTCTAGGTTGGGGTAGTTTGCCCAACGCCTAACCTCTACTCTGGTTGACCGGTTTTTTATTCTGGGGTTTCCCTCCCATAGATGCTGCATTCATCATGTTCACACATTTTTTCCATCCGGATTTTCTGTCTGGGTTTCTTCCCATAGCCTTTAATGGCTAAAATCTATCCACAAAGCAACGGAGCTATTTCACCCATAGCTAAAATGTAGGTTTCAGATGTCAAGGCCTATTAACACCCTGTTTGGCCTGGCTTATCACGCATGCAGAGCCTAGTTTTCTCCTAGACCTAGTCATTCTGTCTGGAGCCACATGCTACCCAGTTTCCATGTGTCGCCTCATGGAGGATCCCGGAACTGGATCACATAGGTTTTACTGTATGAGAGGCTATAGTGGGAAGGGAAAACTTACGCATTCGGCTTCCTGTTCTAAGTAAGCTGATATTCAACGGTGAGACTAAAAGTGAAACTGACAATGAAAAGACAAGCACAGACACTACAATATACACACTATACGCATCATATAATCACCTGACAGACATATTTTACCTTGTTCATAGCAAACGACAAAGAAATTGTTTTTACTTTGTTTATTTAATAAACAGTGAAAGGATATGGAGTAAATGCACATGAGACAAAGTCTCTACAAATACATGGTACAACCAACCAAAGGAACAACGCTTTTATTGTTGTTTTCATCTATAAGTCACCAAGAGGCCTTCAACTATGAGCTTTACTCATACCTCATAGTAAGTTCAAGACGGCCCCTACCCCTATTCAAATCTGACATCTGTGAAAATTATTCACATGGAAAGCTGTCTGTATTTGAGAGCACAGTGTTGTAAAACTTTAGTCTTTTCCAATTGATTCCCATGACAACTGAAGTATCTCATTCACCGTAGAATACCAAGTGATTCATGCCATTTCACCATTTCTACCTTTGAACAAATTTCATAATGGAATTGGCGGTGTTCGCACTATAAATGTTCTGGACTTTCGATATCGTAACGTCTCATCTTTAATATCAATTTGTATTTTCTTTGGTTCTATTTAAAGAAAAAAATTAACAATATTGATTTTTTTACTTGAAAGGCTTGTTTTTCACTTGACAACAAGGTGTTCAGATTGCCTTATTAAATAAACATTTGCCAGTCTGTACTGTCTAAGAATTTTAGTTTAGAAGGCAAACTTTTACAGACAATATAAACTTACGGATAGTCACCAGGACCAATTTATTTCGCTTTTAACGAGTACACGCATTGCAAGACACATTTATATGAACTTGTACAGATTTTGTTGTAATTTGACTTATACAATGGTCATAAAAACATATCATAATGATACATGAAATATTGGCGAAATCTATTTTCGCGATTTTAGTCCATCCGCACAAATAGGCGAAAATAAAAACTGCGCAATATTACCTGCTATACGGCAGTAACGTTCGCAAAATGAAAAAGAAAGACTTATTCATAAAGAGATATGATTTAATAAAAATGCCTATTGGTGTTGCAGGTTATGAAAGATGTACCTATGGTTACACATACTATCAATGTTACATTGGGAGATGTTGTAAGATGCATGGTCAATGGTATTGTGTACACGGATCGTTATACAGATGTTCATCTCTGGCAGAGTAAGATTTACTTAGACAAACATGATGATTTTTACTTCCAAATTATGAACGTTCCTTTTCGCAACAGCAATATACCTACCACCCCCCCCAGGATATGTAGTGTATATTTAACAATTAATTTATTTCTGTAGAGCTTGTAGTTCATACAGTGACTTTGTGGAAAGAGCAAAACTACTGTCACAAACACTGCTGAGTCAGGGATATGTTCAGCCGTTGTTACTTTCGTCCCTTCAGTAATTCTATGGCCGTCACCACGACATCATTGATAGATATGAAATGTCAGTGGCACAAATGAAAACTGACATTTTCAGCTAGATTCATGATATCTTCCCGGATTTGACATATCTGGTTTTGACTTTACCCTAGATTGATCCACTGACAGTGTGACGGGTGCTGTATACAGAGCAGAATATGCTTCCTTCCGGAGTACCTGATGTCAGTGTTTTTTTAGAGGTTCACACTGTTAATGCTTTAGTTTTTTGTGTTGTATATGTAGTGTTTTGTGGGCATGTGGTGTCTTTGGTCTTCCGTCTTCTTGTGTTCTTGTTTTTGCTTTGTCTCTTGATTTTCATTTATGTAAACTTGTGCTTTGTTTCCTGGTATTCTACTGCCGTTGTTTTAGACATTATGTTGATTTTTAGGGTTTTAAGTTAGCATGGGTGATTCATATCGTAAAATACTATGACCAAAATCAAAAGTAATTGAAATTTTTGTTTGTCGTGTATGGTAATTTTTTTTACGCAGCAACTTTTGTTACCTGGCTAAGAATAAAAAACAACCAATCGACATGTAATTAACATTTTTGACTCAAATTGATAATCTTATACAGAAAAATATATTAACAATGGCATCCCTGTAAACAAGGCCATGGGCTGTCAGTTTAAGGTTGTTCGGGGGACTAAGCGAAATCAATCATAATTTTTCAATAGTTTGCAGAATTAAACTTTAAAAATTGAACTTCCAAAAAAAAAAAATAATAAAAGCTTGGGGTCACGGGCCATGTGAGCCCACAATTTCTCAACAAAATAGGAATTTTTTGTTGTTGAAATGTTAAGGAAAATTACCATTTTTCAAAAAAAAAGTTACATTCATGAGAATAATGATAAATTTTATATACTGCTAGCCAATGTATTAAACTTTCTAAACGCAAAAAGAAAAATTGGGGTCACGGATCTTTTTATCTAATTATTTCACAAAATCAAAATTTTCATAGTTATTTCTTTGAAAAATATTTTTAGAAATTACCTCCCTTGTTTAAATTTTAAAGTACAAATACTATCCTGAATTTTCCGTCAAAAATGAATTCTAGACTAAGAGAAACGGACCCATTATTTGTGTTTTAAGCTAAATATCTGAAAGATTTGTCCAAAAATTAAAATGTTTGTACATTTTTGTAATAAAAAATACCTTTCAAAGCATGAAAGGTGAAATCAAAACAGCATAATACTACCGAACCACCTAAATTCTTCTCTTACTTCATATTATCAAAGAGTAGTATGAAATTCAGTTAAAGTGGATGTAAATGAACGTCAATTATATCTTTGTTACTTATAGTAAATTTTAAAGTAATATTAACGTCATATCCTGCCTCTAGTAAATTCCTAAGACGTTGATTGGTCAAAAGACGTCACGTGCCGACCGTGTATATTGCATATCGGGTTCACGACTAATTAATATACCGTCAGTGACCGCCTTTGCGCGGCGTCACTATACGTTTTTAAACTTTTTTTTACAATGTACTGGTATATACACGGTCAGTAAATTGACCGTGAAATTTACTGACCGTGTATATACCATATTAGGTGACTTACAGACTGTGTAATCTATATTACCTCTTTCCTCATATATTTTTGCTGAATTTTACAATTGTCGGCCTATCTTCGCATGCACATGACCGAAACACACGACATGGGTGTTGTGCATATCAATGTTGCATGAATTATGTTATTATTTGGTGTTTCAACACCAATTGTTGCTGAAAACTCAAAATTTGGACCGATATTGGTATAAATAACAAATAACTGCAGTTACTGTTAATTTAGATTCTTCATATGCACATTTCGACAAATAACTAAATACCGAGGTTACTGTGAATTTACTTTCTGCATATGCGCATTTCGAGAAATTATGTCTCTTCAGTGCAGATCAAATCAAACATATCGAAATCCATATACCGAAATATGTGTAAAAACTGATAGAGGACAAATTACCAAAATTATCTGAATAGTAAAGCCAAAATAAACTAAGGACAAATAACAAAATTCCGAGGTTACTGTGAATTTAGGTTCTGCATATTCGCATTTCGCCAACTTATGTCTCATCAGTGCAGATCAAATTAAATATTTGAAAATCCATAAACCGAAATATGTGTAAAAGCTGATAGAGATCAAATCACCAATAAGATCAAAAAAGAATAACAAAATTAGCTAAGGACAGAGCTATGTAAGAGGGAGATACTACTTAGGTTTTAACAATTATTTTTGTGTGTTTGAAATTAAGTTATTGCAAATTTTCAAATAAAATAGGTTTTTGGGCTGCACCAAAGTACTGGCTACTGGGTTGGTGAATACCCTCGGGGACTAACAGTCCACCAGTGGCATCGGCCCAGTGGCAACAAATAACAAAATGCCGAGGTTACTACAAAGCTATGCGAGAGGGAGATAAAATGGGAATTTTCAGCATTTTAGACTTTTCAAAATGTAATTTGAATTCTTTAATATTAATTTTGGAAGGTATATGATTCAGATATGCCAATAAATTCACATAAGCGTTTTATCGTCTACCTTTAAAAATCTATTTACCTATAGAAGGAATGTTCATAGATACTAAAAATTCCAAAAAATGTCTTCACAATCCCAACAAAACAATACTCACAAATCCCTTTACCTGTCCGTCTTGATATGTATAAATATATATATATATATATATATATATATATATATATATATATATGAACAAAGCATATTATCACTTTGTTTTCCAATTAAGAAATAAATAAAATATATGAATTGAATCTAGTATTTAATCCAATATTCGTCAAAAAGTACTTTTATAATAAAACAAAAACATAAAATTAGAGTAGAATGTGAAAAAAAGAACAACAGTTTTTATTACTACTCTGTCGCAGCTCACAAGTACCGATTTGTTGTTCATTTGCAGATCAAGAACGACGTCGACGAGACCACCACCATGGACTCCTAGATTAACAACAACATTGAAATATAGAAGTGGGGTTTTAAACAGAGCCAGTGATAGTGAAGCAACTGCGTATGTATATTCAGTTAAAGAAGAAGCTGTTTGGCCAGTTTTGTTTGATTAATTATTCCATATCTTATTATTCGGTTATCAAATTCATATAAGCGACATATGATTCTCTTCTTTTGTTCATAATTACTGGCTTAGAAATTTGCACGTGAAGACAACTGAGACATGTGTTGTTCAAAATACTCACTCCTCACAGCACCTGACCCTCCCCTTTTTTTATAAATTCATTGCAATTTAGTACTATTTCTTATGCGTCTTCCCCTTCTCGGTTGCTTCATTTCATAAGTATGATTTTTTACTCTTCTCGCCAGTATTACTGGACAATAGAAGTTTGAATAAAAACTGCTTACCAAAATAGAACAGTGGATGACAATTCTGTTAAAATAGTAAATGGATGGGTAAATCCAAAGTTTCTAGCTTTTCATTATATACATCGAATTTCATTATATACATTTCATCATTTATTATACATAAATAATGAAAGGATATAGACCCTAAGCATCTGCCAATACATGGTAAAACCAAGCAATGGAACAACGCTTTTATTTATTTTTCTCCACCTTTAAGTAACAACGAGGCCTTCAACAACAATTTTTGATCAAAGTAAGTTAACCCTCTAGTGCCCAAACAGTTTTAATTGGTTTTGTCGTTTTCGTCTATTTGCAAATTTATTCTACGTCCGCTACCCTCTTCAAAACAGCTATTTTTCATGAAAATGCCGTCTTTTTCCTTGCTTTGGATACCAAACGACTCAAAGCAATGACGTCAAACACAAATGGAAGGTAGAATACTTTGCACTGACAATATATACGGTCGGAAATTCAGCATTTGCCTGATATTTTTTATTTTATATTGAGGTATAGAACACTGTTGGAGCCAAAAAAAGGCATTTTCGAAATAGGTATTCCTATTGGTACCAACTGTGCACCTCTCATAGCAGATTTATTTCTTTGTTGCTACGAGTCACAATTCATGGCAAAAATTCAAAAAGACCCTTATAAACAGCATTTAGTGGATAAATTTAACAATACATATAGATATTTGGACAATATTTTGGCTTTAAATAATCCTGAATTTTCTAAATTTACAGATGAAATTTATCCTGCAGAGCTTACTTTAAATAAATCCAGTAACAGCAGAGATTATACTCCTTTTCTTGATCTTGATATATCAATAAATCAAGGAGAGGTAAACACTAAGGTTTATGATAAAAGGGATGATTTCTCCTTCCCTATAGTCAATTTTCCCCATCTCGACGGCGATGTCCTTTTCCCCATCTCGACGGCGATGTCCTTTTCCCCATCTCGACGGCGATGTTCCGTTAGCCCCTTCTTACGGGGTCAACATTTCACAACTTGTTCGATATGCACGAGTATGTAGTGATGTTTATGACTTCAACGACCGAAATCTTTGTCTCACTGAAAACTTTTGCATCAAGGGTTTAGATATCATAGATTGATATAAATATTCTCTTAATTTTATTATAGATACATTGACTTATTAAGAAAATTTGGTTCTACATGCATCATTATACATCAGGGCATTTCACATCCAAACTTCTATGACAATATCATTTACAAAGCACATAAATTCAAAAATTGTCCTTCCAAACATATTAATCCGTTGAACAAACTTATTTATAAAGGATATAAATACAGCATTGTTGTTAAATCTTTACTTCTGGTTTTTGTTGGCAAAAATATTGATCATCTCTAAAATGCTCTACACCATAACTAAATTTAAACAATTTTTCATATTGGCAATATTTGGCATTGCACAATATCATGTTCTTCTTTCATAATTGATGATGTTGTTATACCAAATCTATTTAGAAGTACAACAAAATGTATTTCAATTGAAGTTTCATATGTGAGAAGGCTTGATATCATAGTCAACGGAAATTATGTCCTTAGCTAGCTGTCAGTAACTGCGAGCATTTGTCCGGACAGTACCCTTGTGTATTGTCTTCATGTTTTATGTACTTCATTGTAAGGGTACTCGTCTTGATAAGTTGGACTTTTTTCTAGTTTGATCTTTTACTGTGAGTCGTTTTGTGTATTTATTTTTTAGCCATTCACCACACACTGGGGGGGGGGGCTTTGGATCCAAGAAAAC